>VZRN01001640.1:1276768-1368985 GCA_013397935.1 Dasyornis broadbenti | reverse complement strand
TTTGTTTTTTTTTCTTTTTTTTTTTTTTTTAAAAATCTTTCTGTGTTGGCCCATGGGATTGTTTTATGTTTCACTTTTAAATCTTATTTATCTCCTTTAAAATATTAGATGTAGACTTTAAGTTTTGTCTTCAATTTTTCAGAGGCGGGTGTATAGAACAACAACACATGTACCACAGGAACTGGGACAGATCATGGATTCAGAAACATTTGAAAAATCTCGTCTCTATCAGCTGGACAAAAGTACTTTCAGCTTTTGGTCAGGCCTCTATTCAGAGATTGAGGGCACTGTAAGTACCTTTCATATGATATTTTTCGTGTACTCCAACTGTGAAATACTTTGGTTCTTAGTGATCCCATGCAGTTACACCATTGGCGTTCTGGTGTCTTATGGCGAACACTGACATTTATAGTCTGTTTGGTGGTAGATACTGTTGTGGGTAGAGCACTCTCTTTTGTGCCCTCTTTTACTGATACTGCTATGTTTATTCACATTGTTCTTCTTTGTTTCCTCAGCCCACAAGGTCCAGTGCCAGGGTCCTCTGCCATCTTGGTTTTGCCCTAGAGGGGACCGGGCAATATATTTCTTTTTTTGGTTAAACAAGTTCTCTGTTTTGTACAGTTTTCTTTTTAGCATTGTGTTTACTGCTATTTTCTTTAGTAAATTGTGACCGCATTGGGTTTTTTTGTTGTTCCCCTCCACTACTGAAAGGGTATGGTTTAAGTGGCTTTAATTTCTCCTCTGAGCTTTTAAAACCACCACACTTGCTTTGGTTCTTTCCATCTCCTGCTGACACTGAAAATACACCCTAACAGTTAGGTTGTAAGAGTAAGCCTTTTCAAAAGAAATAAATAAATAATCCCCTGGTATTATCAGTACTGGAAGGCTGCTTACTTGAAAACTGATACATATATATATATATATATATATATGGTGGTGCATCACTTGCTAAGAAAGCAAACATGAAATATGTACAAGTTGAGCTATATAAGAAATGCTGCCAGGCCTGGCCTTGAGCTGCAGTGAGCACTTGCTTCAGTAGCTCTGGCTTGGGCATTTGTTTGATGGTGGTGTATCCCAAATGTTCACTCCGTGTTCCTTGGCAGCCAGTATGTCAGGAGACATTGGAAGCAGGCACAAGGAGGAGACCGTGAAGTTTTCTTCAAAATGGCTGTAGTAACTCCAGTACTAAAAGTGAAACTGGGGCTTTTCTCTGAGCAGGAAAAGCAGGTGAGCCTCTGCTCTAGTAGAGGAGGGCAGCTCCTCTTCAAGACGAGAGGCTGCAATATGGATATATGTATGCTGTTATACAACCACAGGGCACACGAGCTTTAAGGTCTTCTGAAGATATATCTTATATCTGAGCCAATATAGCAGCAAAGTCTACAGAAAATAGGCTTGGAAATATGCTAGTATTTCACAGGAAAAAGAAAAGGACCTGCTCTCTACTTCTGTAAAGTAAAAATTAACTATTGCCAGATATTCCAGGCTTGCTTTATCACTGTTAAGATCAGAGGGGTGGGAAAAAGCTAATTATAAAACTTGTCTTACTCACCCTTAAAAGGTTCTTAGCATGCTGAAGTTCTTGTAGACTAAGATGACAGTGTGTTCCATACTGCCTCTGTGGTATGTGGTTTTGTTTTCAAGATGATTCTTCTCTGTGGAGGAATTCCTTTTCTTTGGAAACTGTCTGGTCAGATCTCTGGTCGTGCTGGGTTTGGACCAGAATATGAGGTAAGTAGGCATTAAATTTCTGTGAAAGTATTTGGTCCCTACTGCAATAGTAATTTTTAATTTTGAGTTAGTATTTAGTTAAAAGTGAGATTTAACTGACCTATAATATAGTAAAAATAACAGATATTTTCTAGTGCACATAATGACTGGGTGATTCTGAGAACTGATAACGGTAAATTAGCTTGCTTTTAAATTGGCTTACTAATTAATACAGCCTTATATGTTAAAAGCAAAGTCTGGTATTTGCTTGAGTCAAATGAGGTGGTGGGCTGGGTTTTTGGGAGCTCGTTATTTGGGTGTTGTCTTTTTACTAGTCTTAGAATTGATCTACCTGCACACTAAAAGGGTCAGAAATTTGAGACTACTGCTTATGTTGCCTTCGTGCTGTGGATGGGGCATGTATCCAAGTTTGTGTTCCAAATCCTTAGTAAGTTGCAATAATGTAAGCAATAATCTAATCATCACAAACAAGATAATTCTGTGAATTTATCTAGCTTCAGCTTCTAACCAGTTTCAGTTAAACCACTGACCTAAAAGCCATTTTTAACATCCAGAATATTTGTTAGTATGAGTCAGTAAATATCAGGTGGTTTTGTTTCGTTTTGTTCTTTTTTTAGATTGTTCAGTCATTGGTGTTTCTGCTGCTTGCAACACTCTTCAGTGCAGTGACTGGTCTCCCGTGGAGTTTATATAATACATTTGTCATAGAAGAGAAACATGGCTTCAATCAACAGGTATTGCAGAGAGCTCTTGTACTGACCTAATGGGTTCAGATTGGTTAGACAGACTGATCTGTCCATATCTGTGCCAAAGATCATTAGTTTTAGGGGCATTTCTACTCACACTGCATAAAAATCAGAGCAATGACAGTTAGTGGCTGTTAACAGGAATGCCCATGCAGCACAGGCTCTCTGTGAGCCCATGCCACTGACCATAGAGATGTGGGGTGGGACAAAGAATGTTTCATGTCTCAGCTGTTCATTTGGATGAACCCTTCATCTGCCTTTCCTGAGAAGTTTGGATCATTTGCCTGATAGGGGCACTTCTGATTTATGGTCAATGACCAGGTGAAAGGAAACCAAGAAATTACTTTCCTCCTCATTTTGTTTCACTTACTCTTTTCTTAAATCTGTCTTTACTAGACTGGAGAATTCAGCTCTTCATTTGTACCTATGTTAGATACTCATATATCAGCCCTGTTTTTCTTAATTGCTTTCACCAGCTTGGTTTTACCTGTGTCAGTATCAGTTTCTCATGAGATGAGATATTCTTTCTGAGAGAAGAACCTCAATCTGGGAAACATCATTAACCATTTCACGCCAGAGCATAAGATTAGTTTTCTGCTTTTGGACCCAGCTGGTGTTGTCTACAGTACAAGTCCACTAGGAAGTTGTTGTTTGGCTGGTTTGTTTGTTTGGGTTTTTTTTTTTGCAGTAGAATGACATTTGGATGGGTAGCTCATGTTGCTCATTTAAGTATTGGTAGAGATACTATTTGCCAATTTCATCTTCCAGTCTCTATGGATGCAGGAAGACTGAGCAAGACAAGACCTAAAGAAGTGAAATCTGTTTGTTTCTAAACTGCTTATGTTCTGGGTAGATTGATACATTGATGTTTCTTATTCCTTTTTATAAACAAGTAAGGAAATAAGTAATAAAAAGGGCATTAAATACCCATTTGCCCTTAAATGATCTAGTTTGCACCCTTTAAAATAGAAATGTGTAGATCCTGACACATCTAGTATTATTTTGGCTCACATCAATTTATTTAGTAGCATACTGTTTTCTTCCAGGCAACTATGAAAATTCTCACTGCACAGTTTTGCTGTTAAATCTGTGTATTCCCAGAAAACGGCAAGGGTGGTTTGGCTGTGTGTCTCCCCACCTCAGTGTCAATACTGAGTCAATGGCAGCTCCTGTTCCAGGCCTTGGGAAGGAAATCTGGAGATTGTTCTAATTAGTCATAAACCTGGAGCTTGTGACCAACTCAGAACTTCATTTAGCTCTCTAGTCTTGTAAAAAACCCTCATGATTCTAAAAACTGCGTGTCACTTTTTTTTCTCACAAGTGAGGAGATCCTCACTGTCAGACTGAGGGTGCCCATGGCTTTCACATCCCAGGTGGTTCTGAGATACTGGGGATCTTAATCCCTTCTGCAGACTTCACAGTGAGCATGCTGGCAGGCTATCATCCTGCTCCTAGCAAGGGAGGAAGGAATGTTCCCATGTTTCCAGAGCACAAATCAATCAGTCTTTCCTCCATGGGAAATAGCTGTTTAATGTATTTTGGTTGTTCTCTGGTTATCACTTCTATTCTGAAGTCCTCAAAAATTGTAAAGGCTGACAAAGTCCTAATTCTTGCAATATGTTTATGCCCTGGCCTAGCCTAGCCATCCTGTTGACGTGCAGAATCCTTAAACACACATCAAAAGCCATCTCTCGCTCTTGTCTCTTGTATCAGTCCTGAGTAGTCACATCAGGCCTACACCTTGATTGCTTCTCCTACCTTAGTGAGGAGTGAGTTCTGTCTTGGTGCAGAATCTGCAAGCCCTTCGTGTCCAGCACACAGAAGTGCAAAGACTGTCAGCAGAGTTAGAGCCAATCAGCAGAGTAGCTGCTGATTATTTAGCTTTGTGGTAACTGGGAGTTAAGACGAATTGGGGCAGCTGTTAAATGAAAGAGAAAACATTTTACAGTAGCAGTGCTTCTCTGAGACTTTCTTATTTTCTAAGAATCTATAATGTCTGGTATATAGATTAGTAGTAAGGGACAGATAACCTTAAATTTTTTGTTCCTCCTTTAATGAATGTGCAACACAAAATAAGGGTTTGGGTCAGGCCTTATTAAGGGAGAGTGCATCTGCTTGGGCTTAAGTACATGTGGTTGTAAGGAGCTACTAGGAAAGATCCTTTTTGACTGACTCGGATTTTCTTATGACACTGGCATTGCTGTTTTGCCATTTGTCTTAACTGAAGGGATCAGTTCACTAACCAAAATGGCATATTAATATTTACATTGACATATTACTGATATAATTTGTCCTTTCTTTGCAGACGCTGGGATTTTTTTTTAAGGATGCTATCAAGAAGTTCTTTGTCACTCAGTGTATTCTCTTGCCAGTGACATCCCTTCTGCTTTACATTATTAAAATAGGGGGAGACTACTTCTTTATCTATGCCTGGCTCTTCACATTAGTTGTTTCCTTGGTGAGTATGAGATGATGTTGGAGTTTTTCCAAACTCTAGCTTACTGGCATGGCTTAGCATGCTGAACATAGCCGAAAGAAAATGAAAAATCTAAATATCCTGTGAATTTTAATGTCTGCAAACTTTAACAGAGTGTCTCGCTCTCAATGTACTTGTTCAGGAATAATAGCTCCTATTAGTTGTCCACATTAATGTCATATATATTTAATCTATTTAATACTGGAGTGTCATCACTGATTGAAAGATAAGCACTGAAAAAGCTTTAGAATAAGTATTGGAAATACAGCACTATGTGGTGATAGGTTTTCCTTTCTCTTAAATATAGAAAAGGCACAAAGACAAGTGCCAGCAGACTGGCAAGAGAAAGCAGATTGTGCTTTGGTCAGTGATGTTTCCATTGGGCATTTCTTGTAGATTATTGCACAGCGCTCAGTGCATTGCTTGGTATTAAGGGAAGTAGCAGTGTTTCATTGTTCTGCTTATGTAGCTGCTTTCGTGCACTGAATTGCAGCTGATGTTTTTAGGGTTTATATAAAATGAACTTTTTATCTGTATCATAAGTATTTGATACTTTCTGTTGTTACTCTGAGGGCTGTATTTTTTGAATCTTTCAGCATAGTTCTCTACTGCCTTATTGCTCAATAGACAAACCAGTGCTTACCCAAGGCAGAAATTACACAAGTACTGTTGTATATAGTAGTTCATTTTTAGATTAAAAAAGCACCATAACAAGTAAAAGAATTAATTACTGTGTTACAGTGATGTAATATAACGTGCCACATTAGCCCAACAGTAAATACAGGTCAGTCAATCCCTAATTCTCAGATGAGTTCAGACTTCTGGGTTGAAGTGGAGTGCACTATGAAGAAAATTTTTAGGAATACTTGCATAGGAAGTCGTGGTAGTTTTCTGTCTTAAGTTTCTCATTTATGACTTACACTGTGTTGCTTTTTATCTTGTTCCTGCTTCTAGATTCAGACTACTTTTATAGCTTTCTTGGACTTTTGATTTGTCAAGTTTCTTTCTAATGCAGAGGCATTGGCTGGCCACATCTGTACAAAAATATGATGATGATAATAATGCAACGTGGGAGGCCACTGCAATTAACACAGGAGAATCTGATTTCCCTCTTGCATAATCTGATAGCTGCGTTGATTTTTTCAGATATGACAACATGGAAGGAATTGTGGCTCATTTTAAGTCATGATTGCAAGTTTTTCCATAATCCTGTTTTTAGGGGATACGGATTTCACTATCTGAGTTGTATTTCTTGCTTACTAGTATTTTTGCTTCACTAAAGCAAACATATAACTGGAAAAAAACCTGTGTGGGTTAGTGGATTTCTGTGGCCACTAACTCTGGCACAGTTTAGTCCACCAGCATGTGTTTCTGAGGAGCTTGATGACAATAGTGCAGTAGCAGAAGTGCCCTACTTAGTGGTAAATTCAGCTTAAGATTGCTACTTTGAATTCTTTCAAGCTTTTGTTTGTTGGCTAAATTACACAGTGTTTCTGTTATTTTGTTATGCTGGCTCCTGCTTTTTCTAGTCCAGGTGTCCTTATGCCCTGACATCTTCCCTTTTTTTTGTCTTTGAATGCATTCTGAAAAAATCATAGTGGTTAGGTGTCAAAAATGCCAGGTCACATGTATTGAAATCACTGTTAGAGAAAGATTTGTGCAGACGACAGTTCTTAAAGAACTCTTTTTTTTCTTGCAAGCTTTGATCAGCAGCACACTCTTAAATCCTAACTCATCATTTGAACTACTGTTCTCTCAATTTGCATGAAACAGTTCATACTTACAGACTTTTCCAGTGTAGCCTTATTATTTGCAAAATTGGATATTAGTTCTTTATGTGATATCCAGTTCGTATGTTAAATGTTAAGTCTTAAAGGCTTTAAAGACTTGCTTTTCATAAAAAGATTAAGTTGAAATTTTAAAATAAGTGGTAGTTACAGGATGAAAGATAGAGGATTTTCTGAAATGGCCTACCCTCATTTGTACACCGAAAGTGAAAAGATTTTTTCTTTATCTTCCTTTATACCAGTCATTGACTGTATTTATTCTTGCTATCTTTTCTTAAAATACAGATTGTAAAAAATATTGCATGATCTCATATGAAAAACTTTCTGAATGCCCCATTTGTAGTCTGTAACAAACAGCTTGAGTAGAAAGATGTAGGTGAGTAGTACCAAGCACTAAATTTCAAGGTGAGAACCACAACATATGCAGCTGAAGCCAAGGTTCTCTCTCTCTCTTTCCTATCACAAACTAGTATTTTATTTTTGCTCTGTCTATGCCGTCCCGTTGAGCTCTCCATGTAGACTTTGTTGTGAGGTACTACAGATACTTCAGAACTTGATATAACAGGGGTTGGTCTATCTTTTATAGAACAAAAGCTAGAAAATAAAATACCTTGGCAGAGTTGCAGACTTCCATACTGAAAGAATACTTAGCAAGACCTAGTGGCTCACTCTTTTCCTGTGGGCCCCTTCCACCTCTGAGGGTTAAGTGCATGCCTAGACAATTGGTGTCTTGCCACCTGCAACTTCATAGGTTTTCAGGCCTTAATGTGTTTGAACAACCTTTGACATGCAAAATCACTTTAAGAAGTATTACATTTACCCTTTAGAGTCTGGTTTAGGGAAAAATTCCAGTTCTGTTCAAACCAGTTCTGCTGAAGTGTGTAGGTGGTTTGTGCACCTGCCCCTGCCCCATCCTGTTGCTGAACTGTGGACTGGCCACCAGACAAAGCAGCCCATAGAGAGCCTGGGCTCTAGAGATCCCTCCTCATACAGGACTCTGCTTTATCAAGTGTTTTTTCTGAAATAATGCCCTCTTTTTGAACTTTTTGCTCTACCTTTAGTACTAAACACATTTGCATGCCCTATTCTTAATATCCGCATGTGTTTGCAGGTGCTTGTTACAATCTATGCAGACTATATTGCACCTTTGTTTGATAAATTCATTCCACTTCCGGAGGGAGAGCTCAAGCAACAAATTGAAACAATGGCAAAGAGCATTGACTTCCCATTGACTAAAGTGTATGTTGTTGAAGGTGAGGTTTGGTTTTTTTTTTAAATAAAAAGTCTATGTAATTTTAAATTTGTGGGGTTTTAGCATTGATTGTGGATGCTGTAGTAGGGCTTGCATTGCTCAGATACTGCAATACTTGTCAATGTCTGTAGCATTTTCCTTGTCTTTTTCCTGAAGCTCAATGCACAGCCTGAACTCGGTCTCTGGTTGGAAGCATTGTCCTGAGTCTGTGTAATAGAAATACACAGCTCGGTCAGGATTGGAGGCACAAAAGTAGTCAGGATTGCAATTTCAGAACTGTGAAACAAAGGGAATAGCTTTTTAACTTTTCTAGTCTCAGTTTAGCCTTAATTGTCTCAAAGTTCTTGGTAAAACAGTTGAAAAATTCTTCAAAGTTAAAACGACCTATTTCTTGAAATGTTCACGAGGATGGTTTCTTACACTGTAGCTCAGTGGTCTCACACATTCTACTTGAGACTATGTTTTTTCACTTTCTAATACTGAATTTCTCATCTTTTTTTCTCAGGTCATGAAATGTAACATGGAGCATACCAGCTGCCATGTCACTTCAATTCCATATTCATGGAGTACTTTACTGTTTGACATTTCCACTATTACATATTTTACTCCTGTCTGAACTTGATTTCATGGTCTTTCCCAAATTTTGTTTTGATTTTGTATCCCACCTGTGCAGCTCAGAGGTGTTTATAATGACTTTGTGAATATGAGGTGGGATAAAGAGCTAAAATGGTAGAAGTTTGCTGTTGGAGAGGGTGGTGAAGGCTTTATCTAGCCTAGAAGCTGTGTCTTTCAAAAGTTTGGACTGGTCAAGTGTTGCCAGTATTCTGCCTCAGAACCTCTAATACACTTGAAGCACATGAAACTCTTCTCCTTTCAAGCCAAGCTAAAACATTTCAAACTTAAGAGTCAGTGCAGAGGTTTGCCAAATAGGTACGGTTTTCCCAAATGCATTGCTGGCTGTATCCCAGCTTGTAACAATGGTAGAAGCACCATGAGCCAGTTGTTGGTACTGCAGCCCCTGTGCAGTGTCCTGCATTGGCTTCTGCCCACGTCTGCTTGTGGCAAGGAGCTGCAGTAGAGGCTGCCAAACCTCCAAATGCCACCCCCATCCCCCTTTTTTTTTGTAGCATTCTTAAGAGTGTTGAGCCAGCACCATTCCCTTTTGACACTGGGGGACTGAATGTGGGAATGACTTTTTACTGGTGTTTTTTTGCACTCTGTCTTGGCTCTTCCTGCTCCAGAGCTGACTTCTTGGTAACATGTGCAACCAAGTCCTCTACTTTCAGGGTTCATTCTGTAGAGGCAGATTACAAAGGTTCCTTCTATACCAACATTTAGTGAAGGATGAAGATTTTTATTACATACAGATGAAAGGAAACCATGCTATCCTGTAGCTATCCTGTTCAGATTTCTTCACTGGGAAGGGATCAGATGCTGAGGTGTCATGCTCTGACCAGTCTCTTCCTCTGTTAATCTGTGGTGGTTTGGTGCTGAAGGTCATAAAGACCATCTACAGATTGGCTTCTAATGGAACAATGGATGTTTGTGCCCTAAGGGGTTTATGCAGTTCATACGTTTATACTGAGTGTTTTAAGGCAAATGCTTCCCAATGTGTCCTTTGTAGCAAAAAATCCAGGGGAACCCACTTCTGCTCTCATAGAGACATCTTTCAGTCCTGATGTTGCAACAATTTCTCTCCATAAGCAAAAATAAGCTTTTTAATCAACTGAAACTGTCCACGTTCCGTGGAAAGAGATGAGCTTTTTGGCCCTAGGTGTATTGATGAATACACACTGAAACAGTCCATGACTGACCTGATCTGGATAAAGGTAGCTGTAAAAAAATGGCCTATTGCAAACAAAAATAATATTGAGGGACTGTGTTACCCGTACTTCATCTCTTCTCCTTTTGTGTTTCTGAAGTCTTTATCTCTTTCTGTTCCTCTTTGCTGGCACATTTGAAAGAACTCTGCATAATTTAGCACAGGTTCTTTGCCTGGAGCAGTGTCAATGCAGAAATGCTCTTTCCACTCTAAATCTGAAATTGCAATAGAATTTGTTTTTCTTCTTGGACATAAGATGTTCACAACTGCTCTTATGGTTTTAGTGCTTTTAGCGATTGCACACTGCATTTCTCTATTGGAGTCATCATTACTTAGATTTTAGAATATGCTTCAGCTTACAAACTGATCTGCTTGAGTTTGTCTGCTGTTCATTTGGGGACTTTGAGAACTCCTCTGGAAGAATCTGGTCTGTGTAGGCTACTGTACAGGCTTCAGTGCATGAGATTATTCAGATCATGGTCTTTAAATTTTCTCCATCAGGTTCTAAGCGTTCTTCTCATAGCAATGCTTATTTCTATGGATTCTTCAAGAATAAGCGGATAGTACTCTTTGACACACTCTTGGAAGACTATTCTGCTTTGAACAAAGAACCAGCAGGAGAAGATGGTGAGAATGAAGAAACAAAGTCTAAAACCAAAGTGAGTTTCATTTTCATTGTGTTACTTACATTAACGTCTTGGTGAGATAGTCTCTTGTGTTTTCTAATGTCTTTTAAAGGTCCTGAGTAAGTTGCTAAAACCCAAACGCTAATGACTTCAACACCAAAGTATGCGTGGCTTGCTAATTGGAATTTCTGGGGCTGTGTGAGTGGTGCAGATAGCACCAGAGACTGTAAAAATCCACAGGGGCATTAACAAAACATTAGTTCCCTGCATGTGAAAACTAGACCTTCCTTATAATTGTTTGAATAAGGGACCTGTTCAGGGTTTTAGCTCATCTTCCTTCTCTTGGGACTGCCACACCAAAGCTTCCCTTTGAAGGAAATGCTTTTAATTCTCAGTGTGTCATTTGTGTGCCTTGTACTGCATGCAGAGTTTTGGTGCAGGAGGTGTGGCACGCAGACAGATTGCACATGTGCATCCTTCTGTGTCCTGGTCAAGAACAGGATGGTGGTCTGGCACTGGCCTCTCCTTTGATGTGCAGCTGCACATCATGAATCTGGTGGGGGAGCAGCTGTTGTGGCCTCAGAAGAATATGGAAATGACTTCATGGAAAAGGCTCAGCAAGAAATTATATATGTGTTTCTGCTGTTAGAAGGGAATGGCCTGATCTAGGGATACTTAAGTGATCAAGGAAAAAACAAACGAATAAGAAATTTATTTGGTTGTGTTCAGACATAGCTGATAATACTTCTGCTTTGTTATTCTCTCAGAATAAGAAACAAGGATGTAAAAATGAAGAAGTTCTGGCTGTACTCGGTCATGAATTGGGTCACTGGAAACTAGGTCATACTGTCAAAAATATAATCATCAGCCAGGTAAGGTATTATAAACTGGTTTTTTTCCTAGAGCTTCTGTAATTATAGCTATTTCCAAATGCCCTCTTCCGGATTTGCTAGTGTACATTCACCTGATATGCTATGTGACAGAAAGTTGGTTTGAGTTTTTTTCTTTGCTGTATCCACAGTGAACATATACTGGCCTTTCTGTTCCCTCCCCTTGCTTCATGTGGTTGGTAGTAGGCATCTCAGAAAGCATATCTGCTTCCACTTTAATTCATCTGAGCAGCTTTCTGAAGTTGTGTCATGGTTTATGAATGGTACAGCCCAATTCAGTGCCCCCACCAAGATTTCAAAACCACTCTCTCACTCCCCTGCTTTTCCGCTTCCCCTCCCCTCTGTGGCAGATTGAAGAGGAGAATTGGAGGCATAAAATGCAAAGATCACAGGTTGAGATAAGAACAGCAATGAGATAAGAAAACAAACAGTAACAGCAACAATACTGATGACAGAGAAAAGAAAGGATTCATATGGAAAAAACCAACCCTACAACAGACCATACTGGACAGCTCCCTCTGTCATGTTTTCTCAACTGATGTGAACCCCTTCTCCCTGGGAAAGCCTCTCACCATCTCCAGCAATGATGGAAGGTGGTATAGAGTAACATCTTTGTCCTGGCCATGCCCCCTCATGGCTACTGCAAAAATTAACATGGTGCATTTAGGGGAATATATACAGAGTTAGGTATCACACCCACACGAACAGATCAAGCAACATTGTGATCAGTGGCTCCTTATGTAATACAGCAAATCCTTAATTCAAATTTGTTCCCAACTTGGTCTGGGTAGATCTGTTCTTATGCCAACCCTTCATGCCACACAGGCACTAAATAAGGCTGTGGTGGTTTGGGAATGGTGCTCCCCAATCCAGTGCCCCCACCAAGACTTCAAAACTGCTCTCTTGCTCCCCCACTTCTCCCCTTCCCCTGTCCTGGGGAATTAATTAATCCTGTCCTGGCTGGAACCAAGGCAAGTTGAGACGTATTTCTTGCTCTTGAACACTTCTTTCTTGTCTGTTTGAATCTCAGGGCCTTTTCTGAAGGTCTGTTTCCATCCCTGTGCTAGGGCTGGCATTGGGTACATCCTGACTCTCAGCCTGCAATTTTTAGGTTTTTGTCATTACCTCTGAGAAAACTTTAGCAGGATGTGTCTGAGAGCGTCTGTCAGCCTCATTCCGTTAAGAGCTGACAAGGAATGTGATTGAGAATTAGGAAATCTGATACAGGAGGGCATCTGTACTTATTGTTTATTCTCTTACCTTGTACATCGGTAAATAACTTAATTGTTCCATTCTTGGTGCATACCCAAATGGGGGTGAACAATGAAGCAATCTCTGTAGAAATATGTAGTTGCTTTGTTATAAATCTCTGTTGTTCTAGGTATCACTCACGCATCTTTTCTCCAAATTCTCAGCCTTTTCTGTTTTGTTTGTCTGAGCTGCTGTCCAATGCACCTTCTGTAATTTCATCAGAGAATCACAGAATATCCTGAGCTGGAAGGAATCCCACAAGTCCAACTCCCTGCCCTGCACAGTACCATCCCCAAAAGGCACACCATGTGGCTGAGAACATTGTCTAAATGCTTCTTGAATTCTGTCAGACATAGTGCTCTGACCACTTCTCGAGGGAGCTCATTCCAGTGCCCTTCCAGTTTCTGGGTGAAGAACCTTCTTCTATTATCCAAGCTAAACGTCCCCTGATACAACTTCAGGCAATTCCTTCAGGTCCTGTCACTGTCACCACAGAGAAAAGATCGGTATCTGCCCCTCCTCTTCCCCTCCTGAGGAAGTTGTAACTACAAGGAGTCTCCCCTCAGTCTCTGCTTCTTCAGGCTGAACAGACCACGTGGCTTCAGTTGCTTCCTCATACAGCTTCCCCTCAAGGCCCATCACCATCTTTGTTGCCTTCCTTTGGATGTTCTCTAATAGTTTAATGTCTTTCTTATATTGTGGTGACCAAAACTGCTCACAATATTCAAGCTGAGATGGCCCAGTCCAGCCCAGAGCACAGCAGGACAATCCCCTCCCTGGGCTGGCCAGCAATGCTGTCCCTGATGTCCTCCAGGACAGGGATGTTCCTCCTGGCTGCCAGGGCACTGCTGACTCAGATCCAACTGGCCATCAACCAGGACCTCCAGGTCCCTTTCTGTGGCACTGCTTTCCAGTATCTCATTACCCACTCTGTCCGTAAATCCAGGATTGAGCCATCCCAGGTGCAGAATCCGGCACTGTGCCTTGTTGAACTTCACGTGGTTGGTGGTTGCTCAGCCCTCTGATTTGCTGAGATCTCTCTGCAAGGCCTTCCTGACTTCAGTGGAGTCAACAGCTTCTCCCAGTTTTGTGTCATCTGCGAACTTACTTAGTAAATCACGTCTTTCTTGACATGTGTGCACTGTTCCATGAATGCTATTCTGTTCTTTTTCAAAGGCTATTCACAAGCTTTTCAGGCTGTAAACATCACTGTTAAGCCCCTGTTTAAGAAATCCAGTATGGAAGCAGTTTTTTCCTTACCTATGCAGCTGAACATTTCAGTGAGGCCCTTTCTGCTTTTTGCTTTAAGGCCATTACCTTCCAATTTCTTACATCAGCATTGATTCCTGCTAACTAGTAACTAGTACACTGCTTTTGCCACTTAGCTAACTCATGTAATTGGTCTTTGGTTACATTTTCCCGATACTAATGTTTTGCTGTGATAGATAGACTTTATCCTCACCTTCAGAAATTTTCACAAATTCTGCAAAGTCTGACGCTTTTTCTGTTGGTTGGTTGTTATCACAGCCATCCTTCTTTTCTGTTCAGTGTGTTTCAACAACAAACAATATGCTGGCACCTTCCATATTACTCTAAAAACAACCACTTGAATAGCTTGAAAAGGTACCAGTCACACCCTCTAGAAAACTTGGTAAGGCATGGTCCTGCCTCTTGGCTCTGAAAAGCCAGGCAAGCACAATGCTTCTACACGGTGCTGCACGGCTTAAATGGAAGCATAGATTGTTTCCAGGAATAGAAGTACAACACAGCACAGACACATTTTGTTTGGCTTTAAACTTTCTAGAACCTATGCCTAATCCCAAAGAGATTGGTTCTATCCTGTACTCCCTCTTCACTGCTCTTTTCTTCTTGCTTTTCCATCTCTCATCATTACTTTACTTTTGCTCACTGGCACAAAATAGTGGTTCTTCTGCTGTTGCATTTTCAGAAAGCAGGTAAAGACCAGGTTTGTTCCTCTTTGTATATTAGTTCAAAAGTAATCTACTTGGTTTTTTACAGTGGCATCCCTGTGCAAATCTATAATGTGATGTTACGTAATGACTTATCTTAATTAAGAATGTTTTTTCTTTTCTCTAGATGAATTCGTTCCTTTGCTTCTTCTTGTTTGCTGTGCTAATTGGTCAAAAAGAACTCTTTGCTGCATTTGGTTTCTATGACACCCAGCCTACCCTGATAGGCTTGATGATTATTTTCCAGTTCATTTTTTCACCTTACAATGAGGTAAATTGTTTTCAAGACATAGACGCTGAAGTATCATTCTGTTTAAATAATGATTCTGTTTTGCCAGGGGAAGTTTGAAGTTTCTAGGGGCTGTATCGGGTGTCTCATTTTGATAATCAGGCTAAGTGTGCTGCCTTGGGTAAGACTCCCGCTTTCAGATGTGGCTTCGATAAAGCTTAGTGAGATCAGTCTGCAGCCACAGTAATGTGTGGGATGTGGGAAGCTAGATATGGGAGTATTTACTGGCACTGAAGGAATTTGCAGATAGCTGAATTTTAGAATAATTCTTAATACATTTCTCTTCACAGGTTCTCTCATTTTGTTTGACTGTATTAAGCCGACGATTTGAGTTTCAAGCAGATGCATTTGCCAAGGAACTTGGGAAGGCTAAAGACCTATATTCTGCTTTGATCAAGCTAAACAAAGATAATTTAGGATTCCCTGTTTCTGACTGGATCTTTTCAATGTGGCATTACTCCCACCCACCCCTTTTAGAACGACTTCAGGCCTTGAAAGATGCAAAGCAAGAGTGACAGCAATCATTGATGGTTCAGAGACAGTGCTTCCATTTCAGAAGCAAAGTTCAGAGCTGCTTTTTAATTTTTTTTTTTAATGGATAATGCAAATTAAGTGCACCACGGATCTGAGTATCCTGAAACAGGTATTAAATTATAAATTACTTATTTTTAACAAAAACAAAACTGTGGAACTAATTCAGAAAAAGTGCTGGGTGAGGACCTTCCCCCCCACTCCACACACACAAAAGACTTATTTCCATATCATAGTATAGACTTTTAAAGGGACGAAAACAAGTGTAGACTTCAAAGTACCTTTGTCTTCAGTTTATGTATGCCTTGAACATTGCTTTTGATCCTTTTTCTCTTCTCAGCATTCTGTGAACCTTCCCAGTCTCACCCTCTTCACAGTGAAGAGGCTTTGGGTAACTTGATTTCCTGTATAACGATACTTGTACTTGCCAGTGTGTTTTAAAAGCCGAATGCAGCTGCAGGCTTTTCTCCTGCATTCATGTCTGTCATAATGAAAAATGCTACTTAATAAAACCTTCTTTCTCTGAAGTGTGGGAAGAAGGATGAATTATAGCTGAAGAAATGTACCATGTCTTCCTTGAAAATGAGCACTAGGCGGTATTTAGTAGCATTACAGTGGGATTAGGCTGCTCCTCTTGCCCACGATGCTGCTGGGCTATGGAAGGATGTTACAGGGAATCCAAACGGGACCCACATGTTTGAGAAAGTTACTAATTCTCTCTTGTTCTCCCTTTTTCCACATCTCAGTTCCTCCATTTCTGTTGTACTTTGCCTAGATTTTTTGTGTATATGGAAGTGTCCAGTTGCTCAGCCAGTGTATCAGAGCCATGCTTTCATTCTGAGGGGACTTATCCTCCATTGCATTGAGGGGTTTTCATTAATATGAATCCAGCTGAGATAGCAGTGCTGCCATAGTTATTCTTCATCATTGTTCTTATATATAAAAATTCTTACATATAAAAAGCCCAGGAAACAGTCTGCCCACATCAGTTATGAAGAACAAAGTGGGCAAATGTGGAAATGGCTTCAACATTGATTATCTCAGACATTTCTGATAAAAATAGGATTATATTTACTTTTGTTGAAGCAAAAATAGAAGTAAAATGTAAGTTTGCAGATGCATACAAATGTTTTGAACTAGCCTGAATGCACATACTCCATATAAAAATCAGATTATTAAATTAAAGTAAAGTAAATTAAAATGTTCTGCTCAGCTCTGTACAAAGAGAAAAGTTATCGAAGCAAATTGTCATTGTTTCAGATGTCAGAATATTCTCATATATTTTATTGCTAGCTTACATTTGTTTTTCTGATCATAGAGGAAGATGCCTTATAAGATGATGGGGACAATGATGTCTTGGGTGAAATAAGATGTTGCTGAAAGCCCTTCGTATGCCTTATTCTAATTGTGTTTATAGCCCAGCAAGTACGGAGCTAAACTATAGATACGGATTTAGAAGACCTGTTTTACAAATATGGAGAGCCTATATTTGTCATGTTAACTGTATTTAATAAAAGGCCCTCAAAAATAAAAGCATTAACTTGAATCTGTCAATTCAGAAGAATAAATCAGCGTGTCGAGTTTTGAACAAGGTGTTGGCTGATATAAAGCTATGGAAAACAAGTGTGCTATATCTCATCCATTAGGTAAAAATTGTATGCAAAAATTAATTTTCTGGCTATTTCAGAAATTTGGGTAAATGCAAACAAAAGGAGATTAAAGTGGGAAGATGAAGGAAATGCCAGTTCCTATGAAAGCATGAAATACTTGAAATACTTAAAATGCTTAGCTTACAGGTGAAGATAGTGTTCTTGTAGCAATTGCCTGTTATTTCCTTTTCTCCCCTGTCATTGTTCAGAGTTATCTCTGCAGTTCTTCTAGCTAGATTTAATATCTAACTACCGAACAAGGTTTCAGAGTTGGTTCCATTCTGCTCCAGTTGCTTCTCAGCACTGCAGTTGTTCGTCTGTGTGTGCTGCAGACCTTCTACTTGCCCGCATTACTACTGGGCATCTGAAGTGCATCAGCTACACCGTGCAGATCTTCTACAGCCTCTAGTTGCTTCCTGTCTCCCTGAGAATGGTCAAAATTACCTGTAAATCTTCCTGTGCAACCTCTGCCTTCCCAGGTACCTACATACTCCTACAATGTCTATACAGGTATGTGATAAGCCAGTACCAGCTTCATGACAAGGTAGGTCTGCTTAGACCAGCCACCATCCCTTCCAGGGAATGACCAGTTTTAAGGAGAGAGGCAAGAAATTTAGCAAGCATGCATATAGTTTTTTACCTTTAGCAAACACTCTTCACATACTCAAGACAAGGGAACCCAGAGCAGAACATCTCTGGCAGTATGCTCCTCCCAGGCGTCTGTGACTGTGTCAGCAGTGCCCTGTCCAAAGACGAGCTTCAACTTCCTGTTTCCTGCATTACCAGCTTTTTCTGCTGGTCGAAGTAGAAACCTGAGAGAAAATGCTGAGGAAAAGTCCCAGACCTTGAAAGGTGACAGAAGGACTAAAATTGAATCTTTTGTGAGCATGAAGCTTGATGTGTCCTGGCAGCCCAGAGCCCCCAGTACCCTGGGCTGATCCCAAGCAGTGTGAGCAGGACAAGGGAGGGGTTTCTGCCCCTCTGCTCTGTTAGGGTGAGACCCCACCTGCAGAGCTGCCTCCAGCTCTGGCATCCCCAATATAAAAAAGACATGGCCATGAGTACAGAGGAGGCCACAAAGATGTTCCAAATGTTGGAGCCTCTCTGCTCTGGAGCCAGGCTGGGAGAGCTGGGAGCATTCACCTGGAGAAGGGTCCAGAGAGACCTTAAGAGTCCCTTCCAGTACCTTAAAAGGACTCCAAGAGAGCTGAGAGGGACTTTGGACAGGAGCCTAGAGTGACAGGACAGGGAGGGATGGCTTTAAGCTGAAAGAAGGTAGATTTAGATCTGCTATTACGAAGAAATTCTTTACTGAGGATCAACTGGCACAGGTTGCCCAGAGAAGCTGTGGTTGCCTATCCCTTAAAGTGTCCAAGACCAGGTTGGACAGGGCTTGGAGCAACCTGGTCTAGTGGAAGGTGTCCTAGCTTTAAGGTCCCTTCCAATGCAAACCATTCTGTGATTCTGTGAGGAAATAGGCATAAAAGTCTCCCTATCAATGCGTTTCAAGGGCCTCTGTTTGTTCACGCAGGACTGTTATGGCCACAGAGATCTTTACTGCTCTCGGTCGCCAGCAGGTGCTGCTGCGTGTGTATGTGGATCAGGTGTGCAGGCTGGGGAGCGGTGAGAGTGTGCGGGGTCCGTTTGTGACGGCCGGGAGCGATGTGCGAGGCCTGGGCTCGCTCAGGGCCTGTGCTCGAGGCCTGGGCTCGCCTCATGGAGGCGAGCGAGGCCCCGGGGCCCGGGCCGATGCCGGCTCCGCGGGTCGGCCGCGGGTGCAAGGACGATCCACGAGCTCCAGGGGGCGTTGCGCGCGCAGGACTCACCCGCGGGGGTGCAGCGCCCCCTGCTGCCTCTGGGGCCGCCCGGCAGAGCCGGCAGGAGCGCTGCAGTGCGCGCGCGCGGCGGCCCGGATGTGACGTGTGAGCTGGGGCTGCAGGCCCCGGGCGGTTCCTTTGTGCGGCAGGGGCGATGCTGGCGGGCGGCAAGAAAGGCGCGGAGGCGGCGNGGCGGGACTTCGGAGCGCACGCCCCGCAAGAAGGAGCCGCCGCGGGCCTCGCCTCCGGGCGGTGTGTCCGAGCCGTCGGCCGTCGGGGCCACTCCTGCGCCCGGCGCCGAAACCACCGGCATCGCCGAGACCCCCGAGGGCCGCAGGACCAGCCGCCGCAAGCGAGCCAAAGTAGGTGTGGGGCGGTCCGGTTGCGGGCCCCGCTGGAGCCTCGTGCGCGACGTGCTCGGGCCGGCAGGCCCCTGCCTTGCTCGGGGCAGCCCTTCCTCAGGGCGTCCCTGGCCTCGGCCCTGCCAGGGCGTGGGGCTCAACACGGACCGGGCCCTGCCGAAGGGGGCGGGGAGTGTGCCCGGTACCAGGGACTCCGGTGGCGTGAGTGCGAAGGACAAATACGCGGGCGCGCAGGAAGCCTGTGTGGATTAAGATCAAGATCCCCTGTTGTCCTAGTTCACCTTCGTGGGTTCTGGGGAGGACTCGTGCCGTGTCATAAAGAAGAGCTTTATGCAGCTGTTCAGGAACTTTTTGCGGTTCCTGACTGGATACCGACCAGTAAAAACACCCCAAATCCATGACAGTGCATTGGAGTGCTCATGAGCTTACATTTTATCAGCAAATTTGTCTGTTACTATGGTACATGGACGCAGCCTCTCGAGGCTCATGTGCATGGGATGATGCTGGTTTGGCAGGGTTGTCAAGGTGATGGCCAAGCTCAGTCCACTGTTCTCACCTTCCCTTCATTGGCTTTGGAGACCTGAGTCAAGGCTATGTTAAGGGTGAGATTTAGCAATGAAACCTGAGGGCTGTAAAAGGTCTTCAATAGTTTGGGTCTGTGGTATGTAATTCTCATCTGTTGTTCTGGATCTATGGGAACATTACTTTTTTTTTGTGAAGCTTTTTCTTTGAAATCTTGTTTCAAAACATATTGAAGATCTTGGCTGTGCCCAGGGTTGGAGTGTTTGACATGGAAGCTGCAATTACTTTTTGGAACTATTTTGTCCTGTGGCCATGGCATTGAATGTAGCTCTTCAGAGTCATGTGATGTGATAATTAGTCTGATGTTTCACATACAGAGGCTGTTGGGTAGGTCAGTCTGGTGCGTCTTTTAAATCAAAATAAGGTAGGCGTACACTGGACGTCACGAAGACATTTTTTACAAGGAGGGTGTTGAGGCCCTGGGACAGGTTGCTTAGAGAAGCTGTGGCTGCCTCATCCCTGGAAGTGTTCATGGATAGAGACAGGGCTTGGAGCAGCCTGGTCTAGTGAAGGGTGTTCCTGCCTATGGCAGGGTGGGTGGATTGAGATGGGTTTGAATGTCCCTTCCAGTCCAAAGCATTCTGTGATCTTCAGAGGCATCATTCATGCTTTACAGTGGTCTGTTAACAAGAAAGAGTTAGTGCTCTCTGTGAGTTGTGTGTTGGTGATGCTTCTTTGCATTGACAGTACCCATCTGCAAAGGGTATTCATCTCTTGTGACACCATCTGTTCCCTTGAGCACTCAGGCCAGCATGAGGTCACTTTCCCATGAACGTTTATGGCATGAACTTAGTATGGGAGGGTATCTAGATTAAAAATAAATCTAGGGAAAAGCTTAGGGTTTTTTAATTGGGTTTAATTGTTCTTCGAAAGTTGTGGAAGGTCAAAGGGGATGGGAGACTTCAGAGGGCCTTTGGACAGAAGTAATGTCTGTGGCTTTGAATACCTGTGGTAATGTATGGATGTGCTGAGTGGTCACTGTTACTTGCTTCCGAGTGGGAGTTCACAGAAGGTCCTGGAGGTGCAGCAGTATGAAAAACTGAATATGCTGGACATTATGTAATGAAAATATTTAAAAGATAGCAGATCATGGAGTATGTTAGTGTCTTAAAGAATCCAGGGTTACCTGTACAAGGAAGCTTCCCAAAGCTGCTTTGAATTGTGCCTGTTATTACCCTTTCTTAGTGACTGAACTCAGACTATGAAAGACTTTTTGTTCTTTTGCTGAGAAATCCAGAGTGACTTTTGTCATTTCCTGGTGGAAGCTGACCTGTCAGATGTTGGAGGGTCAATAGCTGCTTTCTTTTTATTTTTCCCATGGCTGCATATTGAGAAGTGCTTTTTTCCTTTCCAATAAATAGGGAAATTCAATAGCAGTGTACAAAGCATTTTTACTTTGGATTAAAGCTTGGTTGACTAAGAAGTATGAGATGCAGCCCTTCCGGTCTAGTTCCTGGGGTTTCCATGTTCCTTCAAGTTGGAGTGAATCTTTCTGGGTGGTAATTTTATTTATTTTTACTGGAGAATAGAACAAAATGTATACAGCAATAAAGACTGGGGGGGGGATGAGGGTAAGGGATGTTTCTTGTGTTGAGCCACTAGTGTGACCATTCTGGAGAGGAAGCAGCTGTAAGCCTTGTACCAGGACAAGATTCCCAGTAAGCAGGAGACCATGCAGGACACAGGTGGGATTTCTTCGGGAAATCTTGTGCACACTTCTGGTCATCTGTGCTTAGCAGCTGAAATTCAAGTTTGAACATATGGAGTGGATATAGGCTGCTAGTTATCCCTGAGAGTTTGGCAGGGATGTGAAGGAAAGGAAGAAAACCAGAGAGGTTAAGTGATAATATAACAAATATAGCTAAACTGGGCTTGATATGAGTAAAAAGCTCCTACTATAGGGTGCTGAAGATTTTTTTTTTAGGTGGAGGCAAAAACATTTGGAACTTGTTAAGCTTTGTTGCATTTTATAACTTAATATCTGCAATAACTCAGCATAAGGTAATTCAAACCTTTTCTTTAACCCATAAGTGATTTTATGACTTGAAACATTAATACCTGGCTTACAGACGTTTTCAGTGTGTTAATGTTCTGTCGTGCTTTTTGCAGGTGGAGTATAGAGAGATGGATGAGAGTCTTGCAAACCTGTCAGAAGATGAATATTACTCTGAGGAAGAGAGAAATGCTAAAGCTGAGAAAGAGAAAAAACTACCCCCACCACCTCCACCAGCTCCTGCAGAAGAAGAGAATGAAAGTGAGCCAGAAGAGCCATCTGGTGAGTAAAGAGAGACCTTCTCCTCTGACACTATTTACCTGATTTATTAACAGAAATTAGGTAGGGCTGGGTGTGGCATCATGAACCCCATGTCTGGTTTTGAATAATTGTTCTACATTGTTTTATTTGCTGGCCCCGTATGTGGAAGGAGGGGGGAAATGCAGAAGAGTCTGATAAAGACAAGAATATGCATTAATCTAATTACAAATGAAGCCAAACCTCTCATGCTAGATTCTCATGATCCTTATTGACGTGTCTTTCAAAGCTTATTGACCAGAATAGCCTCTCTGTCTCTCTGCTGCCACACCTGCTCGTGTAGGAACATTCACTTACTCGTCGGAGAGAGAAGAGGTTGAGTTTATGGGAGGTTTATTGTGCAGAAGAACAGATTTAATCTACTGTGATTCCTGTGGCTTTAAACTATGGCTCTAATCTTAAGCTCTGGTTGGATACTGTTTGCTTAAACTTCAGTGCTTTCCTTATTACCTTTGACAGAGCTTCACTTTACACTGGGAAGTTTTTTGGTCAGTCTTGTTCAGGAGGCAGCTTTTGAAATTTGTGGTAGTACTAGTACCCTGTCCTTTACCTCCGTTGTGTTTACAACTGCCACCATTAGTGAGGTCTGTTGGTGGGGTATCACTCAGTTGTCTAGAAGGTCATGCTTTTGCAAAGTTCAGAGTCAAGAGATTTCGTGAGATAACGCGCATACCAGTTGGTTTTAGACAAGAGCTGAAATCTAGTAGTTGAATCTTTGCAGGTTCATCACTGATGTGAATCACTGTTAGTCTTCTGTTACCTTAATTTTCTTTTTGACTGGCAGGTTTGAGAGTGTAGACATAGGACTGGTGTTGGCTTGGGATATCGACCTTAAGCTGCAGAAAAAATATTAAAAGCTGTGGGTGTAGTTTATCTCTTAGGAATGGCCACTGTAACCTCTCCTTGTTGCAGATGTTGGCTCCTGCCTTGATACAGGAATTCTACAGTTCATATGCTTGACTGAAATACTTGTAATGATAAAAATCTTGCCACCTCAGTTGTAGCTGATGTACCAAAAATGGAATGTCAATAGGTGTAATTAAACAGGTATTTTAAGCTTACTTATTTAGCTTAGATATTGTATTTAATCCTTGAGACCTAATATTAATACTTTTTTAATTTCTCTCGGATTCCATTTTGTCCCTCTAAGAATGATTATTGAAATCAGTTTGAGGCATAATCAGTGAAATACAGTGGAACAGATTTTATCCCATGAAGGAAGAAACATGGAAGATAAGCAGTGATGGGTCATGCTATTCTATACACACAACAGCCTGTTAAACAGTTCTTTTGCAAGCACTGTGTTTAGCCATCTAAATACAATCAATTTTCAAACAGAAATGAGTAGACTTCAGGTCATCATATAATTCCTCTGTTCCTAGAAATTCTGTGATATGCATGAAGCAGTAAAGTAGAAGGAGGATGACTTTCAAGTTGTCATTCCATAGCTAGTCTTGCTGTAATTCTAAAGGTTTCTGAGACTGTTTTTTGGTGGATCTCTCTGTTTTTGTCTTTAGTAATATAGGTGTCAAGAACATCAGGTCATCTTATGCTAACTGTTAAAAGTGCATTGAAACTTCTATTTCAGCCACCTATTAGAAGGAGGAGGTGGCATGGAGTGTGCTGTATATAAAAGCTGTGTTTATAATTGAGGCTTTCCCTCTCTCTGTCACTTCAAAGGAAAAATTGAAGTGTTCAGTAAGAAATACTAAGTCGGACAGTAATACTAGAGTAGGATTGCATCTTGAAAATGTAGGAAAATTTTAGTTAGTCTGTGTATTGCTGTTAATTTATTCTCATTGCAGACCTTAAAAATTTCCTTTCTGTGTTGAAAGCCTGTAAAAACGCAGGTAATGAAGTAGAGGTGTAAAGCTGTGCCATTACAGCTTTTGAGTTGAAAAGCCTGATTGTGCAACTTGAAAATGTCCTGGTGGCAGTGTCTGGTGTTTCATTAGCTGTCCCCACAGACTGCTTACAGTGAAGGGGATTATTAAGCGTCACACTTCAGGTGATAGCAGAATACTAGTCTTCTTTGAGTAGGTTCCATTCATGTGTTCAGCTGTGGGAAGTTCTAGGTGTTTTGGCTATTACAGTCTGGATTTGCAAGATATATTGCATGCTATTGCAGAGCAGTTTTAAAAGGTATGACAGGATTTCATGATTAAGATAATTTCCTTAGAGTATCTCTTCTCTTTTTACTTGAGCAATATTGTCTAATAGCAAAAAGCTTCCGAACTCCCTTTCAGTGAATGGCAACATTTGTGTTCTTGTTTGCCAAAATCCTTTTGGAATCAAGGAACTTGCTTCTTTTGGTTTTTTTCCCTCTAAAGATCTTTGTTTTGTTTTACCTCACCAAATGGGATTTTTGTTTTTAGAACTACAGAAGATTTTCTTTACTAGCTCCTGGCCTTTTAGTGTTGTCAGTATTCTTACTTTGTGGTAATCCTGTATTTTTAGGTGCTGTTTTCCAAGGAACTGAATATAATCAAGATTAACATCAAGGGAATAGTCAAACTTAGTGATGCTTTATCTCTGTATTTTATCTGGCTTGTCTGTTTTCCTAAATAAATCCAGTAGTCTGTGATACTCGTGCGCAGCTATTCTTAATTTTGAGACAGTGGATAATTACATGAAGTAGATTCCTTTGGGGACCTTCTTTGTTATTTCTCTTCAGCTCATGGTCTGTTACTCTGTTGCCTTGAGACTTTGAGCAGATTCCGCACTCTCACGTTTTGTTGAGCTGCAACAGTTTGATGTTAACATGAATCAGTGGTTTGCTTGCTGCTAGTTCCTTTGCAACTAGAACCTTTCTTCTAGGGAAGGAGAGGCAATCTTCACTAGCAGGCCTTGTTTCCATGCTTCTCCACTCAGACTGAGTAGTGTTTAGAATTGTGTCCAAGCAATCAATAGTAGTGATGAGAAGAGGAAGATACTGATTTCTTTCTGTAAGTAAGCCAAGAGCAATTTTTTCCCCTCTGCTCATTTTCAGTGCTAATTCAGGGATTACGAATGCCATAGGCTGATGTCAGAATTTTTGTTGAAGAGTCTTAATTTATGGAAGGCACAGGTAACTTCTATTGCAAATTAATGGCCCATTCTTGAGTGTAAATATTCATGTTTCAGTTGTGTTAGTCTCTCCCAGAATGGAAGCAGGTCTTGAAATGTTCCCAGCAAAAGAAAGTACTTGCAATGTAGATCAAGTAAAGAATTTAATCTTGCTGTTGCAGATATGTTTATTCACAGAATCATAACTTTAGGTCTTGGGAGGCCTGTCAAAATAATTATTTGTCACAGTCTCTCTGTGAGTTTTTGACTTCCCTGCTGGCAGACTGATTTTATACAAATACTAACTATTGTTCCTCTGCTGTACTGAGTGAAAATGTCTGTCTTGTTTCAATTCCTATTTTGTTTTATCTGTAGATGTTTAATGTTTTGACATTCTAGATTAATCTAGGTTAACACAGTATGGAAACATTTGATTAACTTTCTGTGTCTTGATTTAGGGGTTAAATCTGTATTTTAGATGAAATTCTTCTCAGTTAGTGTATCCACTAAGAGCCTTAAATTACATTCTGGCAAAATTGTCTACCCAGACTCTAAAGAGTATTAACATTTGTGTGTTTAGCCTCAGGTTAGACCTTGCTCTTACCTGTTCAGAGATCACACCTGAACAGTTGTGCTCTAGGAAATGGCTGTTCCGTTCCAGTGACTATTGCAGCGTGTTTCAGTGCATGTTGGTTTGGGCTTGCTGACTGTCGAAGTGTGTGCTTTGAAGGAGCCTTGGTACAGCAGGAGCCAGCTGAACAGCACTGGGCCATCTCTGGAGTGTGCCATGGCTTCCTGCGCTCTGCAGCTGAGCGGACTTCAGGCAAACACCTGATTGTGGAAGAATACTGCTCATGAGCTCAACTTAGAGCTGGTGTCTCCTGTGAAGTGAGCAGTGTGTAATGGCTTTGTTCCTGCAGACACTGCAGCTGTACTCATCTCTCTTCTCAATGTGCTATGTTCCTGCTTGTGTTGCAGTCCTGTTTAGGACTTCCATGTAGGCCGTGGTAATTCTGAGACTTCTTCAGATCTTTTGGATGAGTGCTTAGCCTTTCCTCATGTTTCCGCCACTGGAAATGTTGAAAGACTGATGTCTTTCAGTGCTGGGTATTGATCACATCACTGATCAATGGTATGACGTTTATTTGGCTTCAAAGGCAATCTTAGTGTGTTAGAGCACTGATGGTGTATTAAGGGCGCTGAAGCCAAAATAAGTGGTCTGAGCCTTTCAAAAAATGTTTTAGCATCAAGCTGAAAGGAAGGGTTTATGGCAAAAAAAAAAAAAAAAAAAAGCCCTCTCCTGAATATAAGAGGCTTTAAAAAATACTCTAAACTATCTCCTTGGGATATGGGGAGACTTGGGAGCACCAAAGGCAAGATTATAAAATTCTTAGGGTTTGAGATCCATAGAATCTGATGGTATCCATCCACCAGATCATAAGTATTTAGCCACCAGGAATGCTACATATGGTGTACTTCTTTATTTCCCATAAAATCTGATGTAAAGCGTTCCAATAACATGGATAACACTTTAGAACATAATTTTTTGGTGCCCTGAACCTAGGTTTCGGAAGATGGGATTCTCAGAAAATGCGTTTAGTTAGTTGGTGAAATTTAATACCTAAAACGCCAACTGCCGGGCCTTTATGTCCAGTATGGTTTAACTTATGGAGTAAGGTCCCTGAGTTCTCCTCTTTCCTTCCACAGGGCAAGCAGGAGGACTTCAAGACGACAGTTCTGGAGGGTATGGAGACGGCCAAGCATCAGGTGAGGGTGGCGTTTGATGCTTGCCACTGAGTAGCAAGAGCCGCCAAGTTAGGGATTGATGCTTGCAAGTGCGCATGGGTGTGGTTGTCCCGAATTTAGCGAGAGATGCAGGAGTTGTGTACCCACCTGTTTAAAAAGTGTGGGATATTCAGATTTCGGTTGAAGTCTGTAAGAACTGTGGAAAAGGGCACTAGCTAACCTGTGTTGAAGTGTCTCAGGCCGATCTCTCATCCCTCCACTCCTCTCCATGTTCAGAGGAGTCTAAAGTTCAAAAAGCTGTTTCTTACCTAGCCAGTTCGTACCACCTAGATTGACACAGAGAGCCCTGGGCTTTAGAACAGTATACCCTTTTTTCTAATCTGCTAAAGAAACGTAGTATGGAGTACCTTTTTACTCCTTTCTTTTTGTCTTTTGAAAGGGTTTGTGTTTGACCTGTGTGCCAGCAGTTAGCCCAGGAGATTGTCTGCTGGGCAGATTCATAGTCCGCTGCTCCCTGGACTGGATTGCGAATTCCATTCGCCATTTGGCCTCGGTACTGCTGCTGGCAGTACTCACTGCTTCATTCACAGGATTGGTGTCTTTACTCTTAAGTACTTGGAGTGCTACTTAAAATCTTCCTCCAACTCTGCTGCTTTTGCTCTCTCTTCAGGATTAGGGTTTTAAAGAAAGGAGTCAAAGGCTCCAGAACCTATTCTGTACCTGCAAGCTGCTCTTTTTGAAGCAAATAGAACTTCAAGATACTCATCTAAGAGTGCATCTTTTGCTGTTGAAAGTAAGGGAGCCAAATGCTGTTATGGAGATTACCACTTACATGGAACTGCTGGCTATTATGGCTCATGGGCTTAAGGATGCATTGCCCATTTCATTTTTAGGCAGGCATTGGCTGACTGGAAATCCTGCATATTTTGCTTTTTGTGTTATATACTTAGAGTATGCTCTAACAACTGTCCAGTTCAACAGCCAAAAACCTTTCATTCAGTGTGTTCATCTGCAGATGTTTTAGTAAATCTTTAAATGAGCAG
Organism: Dasyornis broadbenti; assembly: GCA_013397935.1. NCBI lineage: Eukaryota > Metazoa > Chordata > Aves > Passeriformes > Dasyornithidae > Dasyornis > Dasyornis broadbenti. The sequence continues at coordinate 1,341,056 of VZRN01001640.1, read as the reverse complement.
CATCCCTCAGGATGGGGGAAGGATATAATCAGAACTTCAGCAAATTAGTTACTAATGCTGAATGTCAGGAAGTGGGCAGGTGTGTGTGTGCAGATGTGTGTGAAGAAGAGCTGATAATCCAGTCTAGGCAGAGCCATTCCTTCAGTTGCCTGCCCCAATGAGAAACATGTAGTTTTGAACTGGTAATCCCTGTTATATGTAGCTTTCATGAAATACAAGCAGTAAGGGTGTGAAATGGGATTTAGTCAGCCTGAAATCCAAATCCATTTAGATTTGAACTGTGTGGTTGCAGAAGTAAGTTCAAGGACGTTTAGTTCTTTAAAGATCTTCCAGTGGTTGGCCAAATAAAAATTGTATCTTTGCTATTAATAGCTTTGCTTTTTCTAAATTCTTGTACTGAACATTCTTGTGGGTTGTTTTCTTAGCTTTTTTCTTTTCCTAAATACCAGCGCACATCTGAAGCTATTCTGTCATTCTGTTTTAAAGTCTGGGTGTTGCCATGAAAGATGTATGGCCTTAAAAGCCCCCACAACTCAATTTGAAGAAATAAATCCCAAAGCTTTTCAAGAGACTGCTGAGTTGCCTTAAATCCACACATCTGAGAGTTTGCTGGTATTTGATGACTACATGGCTTTTTAGCAGGTACCTGGAGAAGCACAATTCTTTCAGCACAAACCTGTAAGAGGGAGTTAGGTTCAGCATTTCAGGTCTTTAACTGGCCGTTCTCTGAAAATTGTGCTGCTGAGCTTTTTGCTGGCACTTGAGGATCTAGAACCTTAATTAAGTTGGGTAGCATTAATAAAGTATCAGAGAATTGGTGACTGGTTTGATTTCCATGACCAGTTTTACAGAATTCATAACTGAATTCTTACACAGATGTTGGCACACTTGGGCCAGTGTTAGCTGGAGGGACAGCAGAAGGGCTGGGGAATGGGTATTGCTGGAGAAATTGAAGTCGTAGTAGAGCTATGGGTTTCTATTCCATGGCTGAATATTAGTGCAGGAAGCATTGTGGGTGTGTCAGCTTCTCCTATGGTTAATTTTATTTTACTTGCTATGCTCTGTAGCTTCTGTTACTAATTTCTTCTTGTAAAATTTGTGTAAATTATTACAGACAGTATTCTTTACCTTGAGTCATCATACAGATCTTTTGATCTTTACTTGAGAATGAATTTTTGGTTGTGGGCTTTTTTGTTTGTTTTGTTTTTGGTTGGTTGGTTTTTTGTTGTTTGTTTGGACGGGTGTTGTGGTTTGTTTTTTTTTTTTTTGTGGGTTTTTTTGTTTGGTTGTGTTTTTTGTGAAGGTTTTTTTGGTTAGTTTGTTTTGGAGCTTTTGATTTGGGGTTTTGTTTTTTTTTTTCGTTAGTTTCACAACCTTTGCCTTCCTTGATTTTTTTGTCAGCAACTTTGGGAAGTAAAATGCTTGGAAGTTAAAGGGATGTGTGGTGGCACCACAATTAAAAGCAGGGAATTCCTCTCCCTGGTATAGTGACATGTACTGTGGTACATGAACTTCAAACTTTTAAACAGTTGTCTTGGTTAGTGTAACACACTGCAAGCTTATATTTTCTTTGCTGTTTATTGTAATCTTTTGAACAATTCCAGTTTCAGCAAATGATCTTAATCTTACTGCATTGCTTGTGGGGTTTTTTTGCCCCTGGGATGTATTGGCTTCTCTCTTTCTAGTTTGAATGCCTTGTCCTCAGTCTGTCGTGATCGAAGTAACTTCTAGGACATGGGAGATTTATATTGCTCTTGCTGTGTTTCACATCTCAGTACTTCATTTTGCTGTGCCTGCAGGATTTGCTTTCTGCACTCTCCTTGTGCTGCAGCTGTGTCTTAGTTTGTCACTTTACCTATAGACAACATAACAGAGACTGAGGAAAGCAGGGTACAGAAATATAATTAGATCACTGCCAGTGTGTGAATTGGTAGAAGTGCAGGTTCCTGTATGAATGAAGGCTTTCCATAGAGGAAACCTCTCTTGTATGGGTTTAACATCAGTGTTTTACATGTGGAGCATTTAAAAAGAAAAGTAAGAAATCTGTTGTTCGTAGGCAGCACTTGTGGAGGGAGCACAGGAAATGCATAAATATGATTGTATTTCATTGCACTGCCTACTGTAAATATATCAGATATGCAAAATGAGAGTTCAAGGTGGGTTCCACTAGCTGGAGGAAATCAATGCAAATTAAACTGCAAGAAGCAGGTGAGAGGGGATGGTAGATGCTGTGCTTGTATATTACAGGTATTTTGGCTTTGAACAGGTTCTAAAACGTTTTTCCAATTTTGTTAGAAACTGAAAACCACACTAATTAAGGACAGCATCTCAAATAATTATGTTTTATTGATTTTTTAATATATGTGTGTGTGTGTGTGTGTTATATATAATATATTGATATATGCCCCTGCCCCACTTATTTTTATGGCTTTGTTTTTTGGGGGCTTTTGTTTGCTTGTTTTATCTCCCCTGTAGTGTAGCTTTTTCATTATCTCTAGATGATACCTGTAATTCAAAGAAACGTTGACTTGGAAACCTGTGTGTCTCGCAGAAGTAAATAAAAGGATTAAAAGCATCACATGAAATCGGCCACCATATCATCTCATGGCTGAATGCACTGGCTAGGGAGGGTGGTGTTCCTTTGCAGTGCTTGTAGACTACTTGTCTTTTTATTGTAGGTGTGGAGGGTGCAGCTTTCCAGAGTAGACTTCCACATGACCGCATGACATCTCAAGAAGCTGCCTGCTTCCCTGATATAATCAGTGGGCCACAGCAGACTCAGAAGGTGTTTCTGTACATCAGGAACCGCACCGTAAGTTTGTTGTAAATGCATTGGTGAAAAAAGGGTAGGAAATTTGTGTACCTTGCAAAGACTTTTTGGGACTTACTGTGCCTAGCAGTTGACGGAATTTTGTTTTTGAGAAGATGGGGTTTAATTTCTGGCATCCTCTCATGCTCTTAAGTTATTAAGGAATGTGCTATCCAGTTCTTGATGAAAGCAGTGCTGTGAGCAGCATAAAGAATCTATAGTGTATTTACAATATTCAAAACAGGGATCAAGGCTTATCTTCTGTATTTTGAAAAGAGTATTTTGGAAAACTGAAGTCATGTCTAAAAAGTTAACAGTAGGAAAGCAAGAAATGTTTTGAAAATTGCTGTGTTACCATAGTTAAGAGACAAAACACCTTACGCACCACTCAGTTTTTTCACAGACTAAAGATGATCAAGAAACATCACAGGATATTCACCATGGTAACACCCAGTGCTTAATAACTTAAAGAAATGATTTAAAATTTATGTGTGGTGGACATTTTCATGCTAAGAGCATGACTCTGCTACTCCTGTAAAATTGTCCTTTAACTCGGGTTGTAACTTCTGGAAAGTCATGAGATGTGTAAAAACAGGCCAAAGCATGCCAAAAGGTTTAGAAAACAATTTGCATAAAACGAATAGTGAGTAATCCTTTTACAAATGTGTTTGAAGCAGAAAAGCCTTCCACTGAAGCTAAGAAATTACTGGAGAGATGTATTTGCAGAGAAAAGCAGCATTGCTGGTGTGTAGGCTTTATTCACTACAGAGGAACTTGGAGAAGTTCCTGAACAGGAATCCTGTTTGAGGAAGGCTTGTGAGAGGGTCTCTTCCGGCAAGGACAGCAGTGACTGTGGAGCAGCTGATATGAACCCAGTGCTCAGCAGAACTGCAAACTGCAGTGTGCAGCCTTAATTAGCAATTTACCTCAAATGGCCTCCCAAATTGTATGGAAATTATTTCTGAATCTTTCCTATTCAATATGGTTGTAGGATTTCCACTTTAATTTGGTATCTGTGAGGAACTGGAAAGCTCAATAATGCAACTCTAGAGAAATACCCAAATAAATGACTAATTATGGAATGTAAAATAATGTTCAGATGCTATGTATGACCTAGATCTAGGCATGGAACAATAAATTATTAACTCCTGACTCTGTGCTACAAAGTAGGAGTTCTGTTGGGAAAACAGTTCTTTTCTACTATGAATTGACCTACTAACATATCACAGACAGTTCTTCGTGCTTGATTTTTGAACTGTAACTGTCATGTAAATATGCTTTTTTTGTGTATATGTGGCCAGTGTAGTCCATGGTAGTGTTTTATATTGGTGAAGATTGATTGGGTCATTAAGTGTTGGAGATAAATAGAACCTTGTAACATGACAATTACTGCTGTAGCTTTTATGAAAACAAGAAATCTGATGCCAAAAAGACAATGCTGGCTGATTTTGCCAGCCGCACACATCTTTGTGCTACCTTGGTGTGTTTCCACTTATTTAAAATGGTGTGAGAATTTCAAACAGACTGTATTGCACCTTAAGGATCACTGGAAGGTGAAGTTCAGTTTGGCTGGGGTAGTCCTGCTACAGTTTAATTCATCAGGGGGTTTCATCTCCTGACAGAATTTCGTAGCAAACACGCACCTGGAAAACACCTCTTTTGTATTGCTTAATATGATGTGTTGTATTGTTTGTTTAAATACAGCTGCAGCTCTGGTTGGATAACCCAAAGATTCAGCTGACATTTGAAGCAGCTATCCAACAATTAGAAGCACCTTATAATAGTAAGTCAAGCTTTTCATTGCCAAAACCATACTGCACGTCTCATTGCTGTTCTCTTTCACTTTTGTTTGGGGAAAAGCTGCTTCACATGGGTCCTTTGTTAGTGGAGCTCCATGAGTGGTCGTGTACAGACTGGGATATTCCATTATACTTATGGTTCAGATTTGTTAGTGTTCATTTGTCTGGTGAAGAAATATCACTAGCAGGATGCATAAAAGCTGCTAAAAAGATGGATTGTTACTGTAGGGTTAATTCATATGCAACTTTTAGGGTTTGCTACAGCTTCACTTTCAGCTGTGAAACATTATTAATCATTAATCATATCATTTTTGGGAGGCATTAAGAAGTTGCATAAGACTTAGACTGGATGTGACGCAAGAAGGCAGTAAATGATTGAGTAGTTACTGCTTGCCAATGGAGACCATTCCACACTTCTCAAACAAGATCCCAATAAACTGGAAAAAGGTGGAGGGGAGCCATAAAAAATTATGATTGAAGAAGAAAATAGTGCTGAAATGAATGAAAATACACTGTCAAGGATTGCAAAATAGTGAATTTTATATATATATATATATATATTGTGCTTTTATAAATAAATATGAGAATTCAGTGCTGCAGTAAGGATTAGCATAATACCAGCAAATTGCATCGTGGTTCTGTGTTGTGATCTTGGGATTTTGTAGTCAGTTTCATGAAAGGTGTTCTGCACTAGATTAAAAGAAGCACTTAATGTCCTGTACAGCTTTTCAGGCAGGATTCAAAACTGCAGTACAGCATGGGTGTTTTTCAGAAAACTAGCCTCAGGCATACTCAGGAAGATGGATTGGTCAGTAGGGCAGCAGAGCTGTAGGAAGGGATGTGTTTAGTGGGAATTGACCAGATTGCTGCTGTGAATGTGTCCTCAGTACATACATGCTGCTGAACATACAGAATAATTTTAAAACCTTACACATTCTTTTAGGTGACACAGTGCTCGTTCACAGGGTTCACAGCTACCTGGAGCGTCATGGGCTGATCAACTTTGGGATCTACAAAAGAGTGAAGCCCCTTCCAAGTAAGAAACTTGAACATTGTTTCTAACTGAAGTTCTGTTTTATTGTTCTGTGGTTTCTTAGGACAGTTTTTTCAGTGCTCTTTTTTAGAATTGCAGTGCTAAGAAAGTAAAAAAGTCTGGAAAGGCACCTGGCTATTGATGTTAACGTGTTTTATTTCGGCATAGAGAAGCCATGTATTTATGTAAATCACTTTAAAAGGAAAAGTATTGGCAAATCTTCTGTAGATAATTCGGTGACTGTCGCTTTTTAGTGAGTTGTCTTAGTTCCTCATTTGAATAACTAAAGTCAGAAACACAATAGTGTACTTAGATCTGTTACATGCTTATGTGATTCTTGAATTTTGCAAGTGAACTTCTCTGCGCTTTCTAAGTTTTATTCTTCTGGGGCAGAAAGAAATAAAACTATGATACTTTGTCCCCAGTGATTAATATGACTTAACTTTCTTCTTCAGACAGTTGCCTGGAAGCATTTTTTCTGTTTTCATACTTGTTCTAGATGTACTGCTAGTGCATTTTCCTTGTAGCTGTCTCATTAAGAAAAATTATCAAGCATTACATTCAGAATTACTTCAGTTTTCTTTACGTTAAAGATTTTGTTCTGTCAGAACTACTCATGGGAAGAAAGCTGCTTTTTGTTCTTGGTGTCTCTTAAATGCAACTTTACCATGACAGCTTGCAATTTAGTACTGCACATGTAAAGGACAACTGTAGCTGATTTTTCTCTTTCTTTAGCCAAGAAGACAGGAAAGGTGATCATTATTGGTTCCGGAGTCTCTGGGTTGGCAGCAGCTCGCCAGTTGCAGAGTTTTGGAATGGACGTCACAGTTCTGGAAGCCAGAGTATGAATTTCTGTGCTATTTTACTTCTATATGGCAACTTAACCAGTAACCCTATCAGTTCTAGAACTGGGGCTGTGTCCCAGCAGCAGGCCCAGGGTGGGTAAGCGTGTGTGGTGTTCCAGGCAGTCAGGGTGGATTGCTGATACTGAACCTGTCTCATAAGGAACTGAGTGGATCTGTTCTTGCTGGGAGCTGGCTGATGCTTTCTCAGGGGTGGGCTGGACAGTCACATTGCTAGTGTTGTGTGCTTACACTAGGAACAGGTTAGAATGACCTTCTTTCATGATTAGAAATTTATTTTCACCAGAAAGCAGAATGCAAGTCCATATTTTGAGAACTTGCTCATTAAATATAATCATGGCTTGGAACTGCTATACAGCATCAGCTGGGGTTTTAAGTCTAGATTAATTCTTTATTACTGTGTGCTTAACAGAGACTTTAAAATTATTTAGTGCTACATTTTGTGATATGTAAACCAATCTGCTGTTCTTTCAGGAATAAGGTATTCTTCATACTCAAACCAAAGTGGAATTTCTTTTTTTTTTTTTCTTTTTAATTGAATTATTTTTCATGTAATCTACTCAGTTGAGAATAGTTTGATACATATTTAAAATAAATCCATTGACCAACTGGACTTTATCTAATGTTTTAGTTCTTGGCTTTGTTTTGTTTGTACATTTGCTTCTGACACTTTTCTAGCACAGTTTATGATAATCTGCTTTCAGATTTTTTTGTTAATGTTTCAGGCTCTTAATTTTGTTACTGCTCTTGCTGCTAGGGAGCAGAGCTGCTGACTGTGTTTCTCAGGTTGCACACCACTGCAGGAAAGGGCAGTGCAACAGTCTAATTAATGGTTTAGGAAACTCTTGACCACCTGAATATATTGGGTTTGCTCACCTGAATATATTGGGTTTTCTTATTGTTTGCTTGGTTGGACTTTAGGGTTGGTTGGGGTTTTTTTGAAGCTGGAATTAAGAGATTCGTACTGTAACCTGGCTTTTGTTCTGTGCATCATGATTATAACTGCCATGTAGATCTGGCAAGAGGCTATTTTAAAATAATGCACAATATTTTTCAGCTCTTACTCTCTGGATTCTTCTTGAGTTGTCTGTATTTTTTTGGTTTTAAGGCTGCTTGGCGTTTTCTTGCATTATAATTTCTGAAATTCAGCTGATAGTTGTTTCTTTGTTTCCACTCATTTTCTGTAGCTTTCAGACTATTAGTTTACATGCTTCTTAACTGCTGACTTAATTATTAAAAATCAAACTTTGCATTTTTACCAACTCATTTGCATGAGTTGGTAGCTGGCTGGGATCTTTGCCTAATTGTAACCTGTATTTTTCTCTGATACCATCCTGCTAATTGGATGAGAATAGGGAAAGGTGACTTTTTTATGAAGTTTACAGTGGTAGGGAAATAAATGTCTTCTTTAGTAATTTGTGACAATGATCAAAAGTTTTTTGTGCTTCTAAAATGGACTGCTGATTCATGGTTATCTTCTTAATTGATAGCACAGCTGAATCATTTCCAATATAGCTATTGGCTTTTGTGGTAGGAGGTGGGGGTGTTGCCTGGAATAAAACACAAAACATTTCCAAACTGTTAAAATGATAATATAAAAGCAAAGCTTTAATTGAAAAGTATTCAAGGTGCACAATAGGGCAATACGCACACGTGATGCAGTATTTCCACAATTTTTTAAGGTTAGTTGATTGGTATACCTATCAAATATTGTCCATTTAGAAAAGCAGTTGGTTAGGTTCTTTTCCTCTGGGTTCTGTCCCGTTGAAACCCTCCTTCCTGATCTTTTATCCCTACACTTTATTGTGTCTGTGATATGTGGTACTAAACAAAGCGTCCTTGCTAGACTAAAGAGAAGATTAAACAGAATTTCAAGAACGTATTACTAAGAGTTTGTTAAACTGTGGGTGAGGGCAGGAAAAGTACTCAAAGTTATAACTGTGTATTAACAGTCTGCGAAGTTACAAATATATGCAAAATAAAGAAAAAGCTAAAAATCTTTAGGCATCAGGGGAGGAGGAAATCTAGTACATCATTACATTTGTCCATGGGCAATGAAGGGATTGGCTTTGGAATCACAGTAGATCCTACTGTAGAAATAGTTAAATCTGCCCAAATCAGATTAGACATCTTTTTTCTATTTCTTTCCTTTTTCCTTTCCTTCTCCTTTTTTAAATGCAACTTAAACATTTTATTCCTTAACTTAGGCAAATTAATTGTGATTGAGTTCATTTGCAGAGGTTTTGGAAAAATGTACGTTCTGTTTATTGAACCTTAGGTTGAGAGAATACTAGCACCATGTTTTGTAGAAGTTTCTGTGATTATGTTTCAGTGAGATGCCTTACTGAATGTAATTGGAGTTTTAATATATTGTACTTTTAAAAGGACCGAGTAGGAGGAAGAGTTGCCACCTTTCGCAAAGGGAACTACGTTGCTGATCTAGGAGCAATGGTGGTTACAGGACTTGGTGAGTTTTTCAAAATCAGAAAGACCGGGGAGGAGAATTTGGGGGCAAGATGCTGTAAATGTGAAACCTTAATGCTATTCTCTTTCATGGCCAAAATAATTAGGTAATTTTAACTCTTAAAAAGTGCGTGTTGTAGTTCAGCCCTCAATACTGTTTCTGATGAACAGTCCCTCTCTGGCTTCCCTCTAGAACCCCTTCAGATATTGGAAAGTTGCTTTGAGGTCTCCCCACAACCTTCTCTTCTCCAGGCAGAACAGTCCCAACTTTCTCAGTCTGTCTTTGCAAGGGGAAGTGCTCCGATCCCTTTATCAACCTGGTTGCCTCCTCTGGAGTTGCTCCAAGAGTTCCATGTCCTTTTTGTGTTGGGGATGCCAGAACTGTGTGCAACACTCCAGGTGGGGTCTCACAAGAGCAGAGTAGAGAGGGAGAACCCCCTCTGGCATGACCTGCTGGCCATGCCCCTTCTGATGCAGCTCACATCTCCATTGGTTTCTGGGCTGGGAGCACTCACTGCCAGCTCATGGTGAACTTCTTATCAACCACCACCCCCAAGCCTTTCTCTGCAGGGCTGCTCAATCACCTCTTCACTCAATCTGTAGGTGTGAGTGAGATTGTTGCAACCCAGGTGTAGGACCCTGTGCTTCGCTCAGTTGAACTTCATGAGGTTTGCATTGGCCATCTCTCAAGCGTGTCAAAGTCCCTCTGGATGGCAGCCCTTCTCCCTAGTTTGTCCACTGCCAGCTCCCTCAGGACCTGCAGCTGAATGTCATCAGGTCTCACGGATTTGTGGACGTTCAAGTTCTTTAGATGTTCTCGAACCTCAACCATGAATGATTATCCATTCGTCATAGGTGTTTCCTTTCCAAAAAAACCCTACCCTTTGTCTTGAATGAGGCAGTATATGCTATGAAGAAAGAAAGGAAAATTCCTGTAGGGATGGAGATAGTTTGAAAGGCATCTTTCATATTTTTGAATCGGGAAGAGAAGAGGGAAAACTATTGAAGGGGTTGATCTTGTGGTTTGAGGAGGCAAAAGACTGAAGTAATGGGATCTCTTCTGGTTTGAATAGTAAACTATGGAAGAACTATAATTTTTAGTATGCTGTTGAACTAGAAACATGAACTTATTTAGACCTGCTTCAAAACTCTGTTCTGCTTCAGTTACAAGCAGGTAGAACTAGGGTGGCTGAACTTCCACTTTATTTTGCACAAACACTCTGGGTTTGATTGAGTTGCAGAATCAGAGAACATTGGGAAGCTAGTCCTGGAAAACTTTTCCCAAAGTTCATTTTGTGGAGGAAGCCTGTATAGCCTCTGCTCGGTGCTGTTTCCCACTTGTGTCTGTTCTTTTCCTTTCCTCTGCTGTCCTCAGCTTGATGCTTGGGGATTTGGGATGCCTAAAGTTGGTGCTTTCTGCCTTTATCATTGTTCTATATGGAGTCTCCTCAATTGTTTTCTAATCTGTTTAGTTAATCTTCCAGGTACAGTTGGTGTCTGGAGTTCATCTTCACAGATGGTATTCACTAGTGTCACTTGCTGGAGTTCCACTAGGTTTTTAGGAACTGAAATATTTTGGTTTCATTTCCATGTCACTACGCTTGGACTAAAGCTCCTGTTACTGTGCAGCTTTGAGAGCTTTCCTTGACTTTTCAAACACTCTGCTTGCAGATGTGTTTACAGCTATAAATTCTCAATCATACTGCGACTGCTGCCGCTCTAGGGCTCTGCTTGTATAATCACCCTTTTTAAAATCCTGTCAAAGTTTTGGACGGCAGGTTTTTTTCCATACCCTCATTGCAGGAATTGCTGTGAAGAGCAGACCTTTGGCAGTGTTTCACTAGATCACTGGAATGAATTCACTGGAGTTGGTGTTTTAGTCTCTGAAATTTCTTTAACTGTGGAGTTTTTGTTTAATTGCAGACAAATTTTACAGGAGTCTCTGTTAACTATATAAAAATCTTTTCCAGGAGGAAATCCCATGGCTGTGGTCAGCAAACAAGTAAATATGGAATTGGCGAAGATCAAACAAAAATGTCCACTTTATGAAGCGAATGGACAAGCTGTAAGTCTGATACTGTTTCCATGAACCTTTTAAAAAAGTAAGATCTCAGGTATGTTTGTTACCAGGCTATTGGTCTAGCAGAAGATGGCTTCCTGAGAGAGGGAAGAAGGAAAGTGTGTGTCCCTTTTTAGGCATTTTAGTAATATTGTAGCATACTGTCGTGGTTGACTCTGGCCAAATGCCGGGCACTCACAAATTAATACACCCAGGGCTCATGAGTTGAAATAAGGAAAACTGGGGTGAAAGACGCACTCAGGGCAAAAACAGGCTGAAACTTTTATTTGCTAACACAATCAGAAGAGTAAATGAGAAATGAAATAAAACCTTCAAAGACACCATTTCTCCACTCACCCCCCTCCCTCCCTCCCAGCAGCTGCACAGGGGATCAAGGCATGGGGGTGGGGGTAGGTCCATTCATCACCAAAATCTTTTTCCACTGCTCAGGGGAGAGGAGCCTTTTTCTTCAGCATAGCTGCGGGTCCCAAATCTCACAAGTAGCAGTCCGCCCAAACCTGCCACCTGAGCTCCCCCCACGGGCAGACAGTTCTTCCCAAAACTGCCGCAGCGTGGAGTCTCTCGTCCATGGATTACAGACCTCTGAGTCGGCCGTTCCATTTCGGGAGCAAGGCTTTTTTCCTCTTTGCTGAACCACAGTCTCTCTCAGGCATCAGCATGGGGCACTTCATTCAGTCTGTAAAAGCCTGTTTCTCCACTGAGACTCCCACTGGTCTACAGCCTCCTCCAGGCATCCACCCGATCTTAGCATTCCAACCACCAACCCCACGGTGTGAGCACTCATTGGTTCTAACAATTGTTTTCCAGTTATGTAACTTGTTTTTCACTTCTGGTTTAGCTGAGTGATTCCCAGAATGCTCTCTGGTTAGCTGAAGTAGCGGAAGTGAGCAGAGATTTTACAAGGGTTACAAGACCCTCACTTTGCAAGGCCTTTCTGCTCCGCAACACTAAAGCCGTGTGATTGTGTAGAGCCAACCTCCCATCAGAGTGGTCTTTTGGCAAGCTTTTGTAGTTTTGATGAACACAGCTTCTTTTCCAGTAAGGAAATCTTATGAGCTCATAAGGCGGTTTGGTTTTCTCTTGCAAGAGAAGTCTGATGTCATCGAGGTTTGACAGCTCTTCTTGTGCCAGGCATCCTGGCAAAGTGTGACATTATGTTGTACAGACCTTGGTGTCTGACCGTTTGAGAGAGCTAAGGGTATTAAAATGCTTTTTTTACAAGGGCAGCTCTCAGCAACTGTGCTTATGTATTTATTAATAGGTTAAGAACAATGCTCGTTCATTTGTATCCTAGGTTCCTAAAGAGAAAGATGAAATGGTGGAGCAAGAATTTAATCGTCTGCTGGAAGCCACATCCTATCTCAGTCATCAGCTGGATTTTAATGTTCTCAATAATAAGCCTGTCTCCCTAGGTCAGGCTCTGGAGGTTGTCATTCAGTAAGTGACTTCTCTCTTTGTGGTAGACTTTTCTATTTTGTGGATGAGTTTCTAAAAGATACCTGAAACAATTGTGGTGCACCTAGAGGTAAGCATTACCCCCTTAATACAGCTGCTTGATCTCACAGATGGTTAAAGGAGCAAAACTGTCCTCTTGAAAGTTTCCTGACCATCATTGCTACAGTGACTCAGTGTGATTGGTGTGCATACAGCGCACTAGCGTTACTTGAAAGCTAATGGCAATTGTAATGGCCTTTAGTAGCAGCAGGTAACTTCAGACTCACATTTTAGCTGCTCATGTATCCCTTATTTACAAAAACTTGCATTAATTTTCCAATTGCCATACAAGTATTTACTAAAATATCCCATGACGTGACTTTATTGCTTTCCACTAATTAGATTGTGATAATAAGTTTTCTCATTAACACAAGGGTTTTATGTTGAGCTGACTCTCACTTCTCACCTGTTCCAGATTGCAGGAGAAGCATGTGAAGGATGAGCAGATTGAACACTGGAAAAAAATTGTGAAAACACAGGAGGAATTGAAAGATCTTCTTAACAAGGTCAGATGATGACATTTTGAACAAGGTGATAAGCATTGTGTTCCTCAGAAAGTGGCAAAATACACAAAAATGTCCAAAAAAAAGTATCAGAAAGTTGCTATTAATGCTGTTCTTAAAATATCTTTTTGCTTAAGACCTGCTTAGAAGCCCTGTTAGGACAAAGGTGTCTCCTGGTTGAGGAGGAGAAAAATTGATTAGGCAGAACACCATAACACATAATACGAGAAAAGAAAGGAGGAGGACAGACATGATAAACAGTGATGTTTTATAGCTTCCTTTTGAGATGCTGAATCTGGCAGAGGCTTTTGAGGGCTATTTAAAAATTTTTACTGTCTTCACTACACATCTGATTTGTGGTACAGAAACAGTGGGTTAGGCCTACTTCCATTACTTTTGCTTGTGGTAAATGACATCTTTACTTCTCTGTGGAAGTTTCTTAAATTAAAAACGTTTGTGGACAGCTCTCAAATTATTTGCAACATAGTAAGAAATCAATGATGTTGGGTTTCAGCCATGTTGTTTGAGGGTTGATGGTACTTCCTGTGGCTTCTTGGAGGCAGAATTGCATATAAGGGATACTTGTCAAAACCAGGAAATCTCTTTGGTATAATGACATAGTTTGAGGTGAATATCCAATTTATACAGTAACTTGTTGAAATCTGCCTTTCCTCATATTTTTTGTCCCCTTTCTTTCTTCCTTTTTCTGCTGTATCTGAAAAGATGGTGAATTTAAAGGAAAAGATTAAAGAACTTCATCAGCAGTATAAGGAAGCATCAGAAGTGAAGCCACCTCGGGATATTACAGCAGAGTTCCTTGTGAAAAGCAAGCACAGAGATCTGACTGCACTTTGCAAGGTAAAGGATAACATAAATATAGTATGTTAGTCTGTTTTCTCAGGACTTCAGCAGCCAGATAAAATTAGCCAATATAAATGTTTGCACATCTCTGGCTATGATCCAGTGCTTTCAAGAGAATGGGATTTACAGTGACTCTGGGTTGTAACACTGCTAGGTCTGCATTGAGTACCTTTAGCTGGGGAGTACTAAAGCTCAGTTTTAGATCAGTCTGTGCTGGCTCATGTCAGACAGCTTGTAATGTTTTGAAGATGAATTTTTATGTCAGATTTGGTCTTTACTACAGCTGGATTTCACAGTAGTCTGGAAATAAGATCTGCATTTGAATAGATATAACTATTTTCTAAGATAAATAAAGATGGTTTCTTGAATAAAAGACTTCTTTTTATCCAGAGATTATCATGTACAGAGCTCTGTCTTGACAAGCAGAGTTACTTCCCCTCTCTGGGAATATCTTGATGTAGAGATGTGCCTTAAAAAGGAAACTGTAAAAACTGTTCTATCTATGGTGGTGACAGGCCTGGGTGCTAACCCAGGTCAGGTAGAACCAAGGATCATTTTTCAGCTCCTTGCTCAACAGAGGATATGTACCTTTATTTGGAAGCTCAGTATGTGTTTGTGTGTATATACGTAAGTAGTGGCCCATCTGTTTTGTCACCCGTGAACAGTTTTATGCTTCTGTTGCTTTTATTGGACACTCCAAATTATTGTGCCTTGAAGGAAGATAATTGTTGCCTTTATACCTAGTTTTACTTATATTTTTTAAAATCAGGAAGAAGCTTGAATTAGATTATGTCTTTACTTTTTATGTATGATTGATTCTGCTTTGGCAATCTTCGTGTTCAATATTAGCTATAATGTTTCAAGAGAGAGAAGAATAGAAAAAGTAGTTTGTGGAATATGAAGCTCTCAGTACCATAGGAACACTTAAAATATCAGGACTGTAATGGACCCTCATGTTCTTCAGTTCTGAGTGTTTAAATTCCTGAAAAATGACCAAACTAATCTTTCTGCAGTGTGACACAGAGCTCTGTATATACAAACAGCAGAAGAGCAAAATATGCTGGATTAAATGTTGAAAAAAATAACAACCTTGATTTAGCTTCCACTAAATCCATTAATTTTCTAGTGATTTCTCTTGAGATTAGGTCCAGTCTGATGCTACATGATGTCTTCAAGTCCTTTTACATGTAAACTGGTTTTAATGTTAGCTTTTAATGTTAATAGGAGTATGATGAATTGGCAGAAACACAAGGAAAGCTGGAAGAGAAATTACAAGAACTTGAAGCCAATCCACCAAGGTAAAGATACAAACTAAAAAAGTAAATAAGAAATCAGTTCTTTTACTACTTTTTCTCTGAGTTTCAAAAATGCTATGCATATTTTTACTATGGGAACTCAAGGGGTTAGAAAGGTACAAACATGGAGTCTGAACTCCCTCAGCTTTAGAACTCACCTTCCTCATTTTTAGAGATGACTCAAACAGAAAAGGTGGTTCTGAGCTAGGGTGATTTTGGAGAAATCCTGGCAGTAATCAGTGCCTGATCTCAAAAGGTGTTTGAGATCTTAAATACCTGTCAGTCATGATAGCATACAATCCTACTTATATTGGCAGAATATTATTATTCTGTGCAATTATACCAGGTTTATTATTGTTGTCCTTATGCATGCTGCTTAAGCCATTATTTGTGTAACCTTTTTTATTTCTGAAGTTTCTAGCTTCCCTTTGAGTATTTTACATGAACTCTATTTTAAAAATCTGAATTTGCGGAGTTTTGATACTCAGCTTTCATGAGAGAGGTCCAGGTGTTTGAAACAGAATCTGTTTGTGCTGTTTTTTAATGTTTTTATTTCTGCACTAAGGAGAAACTCAAAAATTACTGTGAAGAAATTTTCAGAAGCAATGCATTTCCAATATCCTGTTCTAACAAACTAAATGTCTTTGTGTTTTATTTGTTTTTTCTAGTGATGTTTATTTGTCATCAAGAGATAGGCAAATACTCGACTGGCATTTTGCAAACCTAGAATTTGCTAATGCTACACCCCTTTCTACGCTTTCACTGAAGCACTGGGACCAGGTAGGTAGTGAGTACTCAGCAATTCACTACAAACTTCAACTGTGTTTATTTCATTCTCATGAAAGTTTCTCGATGTTAAAGAGTTTCTAACCGTTAAGTGCTGTCTGCTTTTGTGCAGGTTCTGAATTCTTACGTGGTTATTATTTGATGATGAAATTCCAGACAGATTTTTGTTAGTGCCAAAGCAATCTCTAACAGTACTGTCTGCTGAAAGTTTCCATACTTACTACTTGACTAATAATCAGAAGAACTTTCACATTTATTTGACTCTTTTACAAAAAGTTTTTGAAATAAATATTTTTTGCCATTGTGTAGATTTGTTGATTATTTTCTGTTTACTTAGGGGACTTCATTATGAATGCATGTTTTTTTTTGCCTCTTCGTTTTAGGATGATGACTTTGAATTCACAGGCAGTCACTTGACTGTGAGGAATGGATATTCCTGTGTGCCGGTAGCCTTAGCAGAAGGGTTGGATATTAAATTAAACACGGCGGTTCGACAGGTTCGCTATACAGCATCAGGTACACAAACCCTGCAGGAAACTGCTTTGAGGGAGTATTAGCACAGAAAGTAGATTTCAATGCTTCTGGAAGTAGGTGTGAGGACTGATGCTGTAAAACCCCTTCCATTACATGTTTTGGGTTAGATAAACAGCCACATTTCTTACTGGGATTGTGTAAGTAGTTGTTAGAGATTTATTAATCTTGAATGGTTTTTTGCTTATTTCTGTGACTCGTTTGACACAGTCTTCTTCAGTTGTATTTACTGTTTTTTTACATTCATTCTCTTATTTCTTTACTTCATTGATTGAAGCATTTGGAGTAAGAGGGCTGGGACTGCTACAGGCTTGGTGCCACAGGACCTAGTATTAGAAGTATAAATGGAAGGAATAATGGAAGGAATGTATCTTCTTGTTGTTCTTCAAAACTTTGGTCTTGGGAAACTGTCAGCTGGGAGAGAAATGTAGAGAGGCTCACTCTCTATTTTTGTTTATTTATGGATATATTTAAATAACATTTACTGACCTGGATGAACCTTTAGGCTTATCCCAGTAAGGCCATTAATTAAGGCTACTTTAATTGTGTTTTCTGGATTGGAGCTAAGTGGCCAGTAACAACTTGCCTACAAGTTAAGTACTGTTAGTATAAAGCTGTTTCCATAAACAAAATATTTTCTGATGTGGTTGTGGTAATTCCTTTAATTTTTAATCCAATGCTCTTGCCTCCTGACCTATTCAACTGTTTTTCCTCTCCCCTTTCCAGGCTGTGAAGTGATAGCTGTAAATACCCGATCTACCAGCCAGACCTTCATTTATAAGTGTGATGCTGTGCTGTGCACTCTGCCCTTGGGAGTGTTGAAACAGCAGCCTCCAGCAGTTCAGTTTGTGCCGCCTCTTCCTGAGTGGAAAACTTCTGCAGTGCAGCGCATGGGATTTGGCAACCTGAACAAGGTACATTTTCACTGGGGGAACTGCAGTAGGCCAGAGGTTGTCATAGATAGAATCTGAAATGTAGGTGGAATTTGTCTAGTGGGGGAGAGGAAGAATGCCTTTTCCACAGCTGTTTTGCTAGGGTTTGATAACGAAGATTGTCTGAGGAGCGGTAAGGGCCTCTTCTCTAGTTCCCACACAGGTTTAAAAGAATTAAATTGCAGAAGTAGGTCTGATGGAACTTGTTAACCAGAAAACTGGTAAACTCTGAGAGCACACTAACCTGTGGGAAGGCAGTTGTAGGCATATGCCTCTAGGTATTATGTATATGCACTATATATTCACCAGGTTTCCATTTCATTATCTGTCCAGTGATAAACATCAATGAGTGTAATTGTCTTTATTTTTATTTCTTCCCTGTGCTCTTCATAACTGTTGATACTCTTTCTTTCTAGGTTGTGTTGTGTTTTGATCGTGTCTTCTGGGATCCGAGTGTCAATTTGTTTGGCCATGTTGGGAGCACTACCGCAAGCAGAGGAGAACTTTTCCTCTTCTGGAACCTGTACAAAGGTAGCTGTGGTGCATGTCTGCTTTTGTCAGTGTCTTACTTGTATAGTTTCAGATCTAGAAAAAACCACTTTTTGGGATGCTGTTTGTGTTCACATATGGGTATGATAAGAAGACAGTAAAGGCTTAGTAAACATCACTGCCTCAAGGAGAGAATTTCTTGGGGAGCACTGGCACATGCTTGTCATACAAGAAGCTTTTCTGAGCAGCAGTTGGGTATTTGTGTAGCAAAATAGTCACTCCTCTGCTACAGGCTTCTGCCTTTTTGTTACAGTTGTGAATGAATCCAGGTGACTCAATAATAACATTTTCAGGTCTAGATAAATGCTTACAAAAAAAGGCTAGATTTCCGTAAAAATATTTTGTGGTCTGAGTACGTTTTCACTAAGAAATTCACCGGAAGCTGCAGTTGCATTATGCAGTTGTTCCATTGAGAAAAAATATGTTTACCAAATAGTTGCTAAGAAGTTCAGGGATCACATTGTGTCAAGGATACCAAACAAGGAAAAAACTTTGATGCTGAAATGACAAAAAAAATTCCCAATGATAGGCTGATAGGAAACCAGTTTTTTATTCTTTCCTTCAATTGTTTGAAAGACTGGCCTTAATCTTTTAGAAAATGGAGTTTAAACTACAGGAGCCATCCTGTATCTTTTTTCTCAAATAAAACGCTTTTAATCCTGCATATTTGTGTCTCAGTCGTGTCTTGAGTAGTGTAATTATGCCTGTAGTAACTACCCGTACTAATCTAGCTTCTGCAGAATTTTAAAGGCTGTTGTTTTTAACCAGACTATTTTATTGGGTCTTCCAGCCTGAATATTTGAATCTGAACTTCACCCAACTGTCTTTAAGGACTTGATGGGAATGTATACCATCCATGTACACATGACCTCCATGCGTACCAGGATAGAACAAATTCACTAATCACTTTGGAAATCTGTACAAAAGTTTAACCAAATTTTTAGCAGGGATTTCATTTTCTATTTCAACATGCTTGACATGTGTTCCTAGCTGTAGTATTTATTTTCTTTGATAAATCAAGATTTCATTAATATCTCCAGCAGGAGAAAGATCAACTGAGAGAGTTTTCATTAAGTAACTGTGCTGAGGTCTGAGTCACTTGTAAAAGCCTGTTTCTTGCCCTTGGGTTATTTTGGTACCTTTTCAATACTTACCTGAATTTTCCTTGACTTTGTGACTGCCAGAAATGAGACCTTACTCTTACCTCAGCTGGCCAGAGGGAAAACAACAGCTATTTTGTGTGTATCCTAGAATTACATTAATGCTCTTAGCAATGGCATCTCTTGACAGCTAAGTTATTTGATACTTGTCCATTTCACTTCTGAATTCTTCTCAGAATTGCTGCTTTTCTGGAAATTGTTCTACTGCTCATCGTTTTCACTCCATTGAGATCATTTAATGTGAATGTGCATTGGTAATGGAGAAGTCTAGCTATTTGTATGAAGGACGTACTTATACTGGTAACTTAACTGCTCTGCTGATGTTAATCATACCTAAATTATAGTTTGGAAGGTACTGAATTCCCTGAAATGTAGCATGGTTGGCTCTTAAATCCCAGTGGATGCTTCTATGTCAAATAAGCAATGTCTTCATTGAAGAAATCTTCCCGTCTCTTCTGCATGCTGTACTTCCTGATGTTTTAATTTACTTTTTAATACATTAGTTCTCTTGATAATTCTCAATAGTACCATGGCATACATAAATTCATTTTCTTTTTGTTATTTTGACATGATGGTGGAAAATTTAGGACTACTTTTGTTGGATTTGTTTAGTCTCTAACCTCACGGCTTAACTGCAGATCCATGTCTATCCGAGTCCAACTTGTCTGATTAAAATGTTCGATTTCAATAATTCAATTGTTTTTTTCTCTCTCCTACTCCCCACAGCACCAATTTTGTTGGCTTTGGTAGCAGGAGAAGCAGCAGGGATCATGGAGAATATCAGTGATGATGTCATTGTTGGTCGGTGCCTTGCCATTCTCAAAGGCATATTTGGCAGCAGCGCTGTGCCCCAGGTCAGTACAGGCAGCGGCTGGGGTTGAAGGAGTTGGAGGAGTTCGTTGTCATTATGTTGATAATGGGAGAAGAAACAGAGGAAACAGTACACACACAGTGGGCATGTGCAGCTATAAAAAGTCTTGAGTTTTAGTTGAGGATCTACAGGCAGTAGGGTCTGGTAATATATTGGAATGACTTAAGGAATGCCATCAAAGATTTACCTTAGTATGTGTTATCATAGAATATAAACGTGGAGTTCCACCATTAATGTCAGCCCAAATTCCTTATATGGTTGCAATTTGCGTTGCTTGTATTTGTCACAAACTGTAGAACTTGCAGTGTCTCAACAACTGAAGCTCCTGTCTTGTCTCAGCCTAAAGAGACTGTGGTGTCCCGCTGGCGTGCTGACCCGTGGGCCCGGGGATCGTACTCCTATGTAGCAGCTGGATCCTCTGGAAATGACTATGATTTGATGGCTCAGCCAATTACTCCAGGGCCAGCCATTCCAGGTGCTCCGCAGGTGAGAAATGTCCCAGTTATTTTTAGAAAAACCTCAAAACAGAATGATTTTTCTGAGTAATTTTCATGCAAATCTGAAAACAAGCTTAGATAAGTTGCATCTTATGATGAATTATTAAAACCTGTAAAATAATTGATCTTTTCATCCGTGAATTCTGTCATCACAGGTTTGGTGTAATTTTTTTGCTAGAAACAGAGCATTTTTATTCAGAAAGCCTGTTTGGTTGTATCTGAACAGAGTATTTAATATTATGCCTGTATTTCATACTCCGTATTTTTGTTGTCCATCACTATATTTGAGTTGTAGTGATTTGAAAGAGGGTGAAGGCCAGAGTGAGAAGAACAGGAATCAAATGGTCTCTTCCAAATGGGAGGTGAACACAATGAAGGCAGGAGTCATCTCCAGTTCATGTTGAGGGAATTAAGTGTGAAAGCAATAGCCACTCTTGAAAGCACTGCCAGGAAAGGATGTGTGGCTTTATTTGAGTTCTTGTTCTAATGATACAAGTCATTAATACACACAGCTGTGAATAAAATGGTTCCCTGCAGAATGTAATAAATGAATGTTTGTTTTATCTCCTACTTCTTATGATTTTGTGGGTAGTTGTTTTAGGTCTCAGTTTAAAGAGAAACTGCTGATTTAAGTGAATTGTTGAAGTTTTTGTATGCTTACTGTGCTAGAGTTCATCTTCCAGGATCAGAAATGATTCTTCCTTAACATGTTTGACAATTTTGCTGTCGAGTTACAGTTAGAGCTGTTTCGATACAGCTGGGACATGACCCTCCCCTGCTTCTCTGGCTCTGCAAACATTGCTTTTAGCGTAGAGCTTTATTTTCTTGCTAATTTATACACAGGTTAAAATAGGTTCAATTTGGACTCTCTTACATGCACCACCTTCATGTTAATGGAGATTGTGTTGTGATCAGAGGACTTCTAACTTTCTTAAAGTATCATTTGCTGCAGTTTCCAAAAGAACTTGAGCAAACCCTGACACTGTTCTTTGCCCCCCAGCCCATTCCTCGGCTGTTCTTCGCGGGTGAGCACACCATTCGCAACTACCCTGCCACCGTCCACGGCGCACTGCTGAGCGGCCTGAGGGAAGCCGGACGCATCGCAGACCAGTTCCTGGGGGCCATGTACACGCTGCCACGGCAGCCCACACCTGGTGTGCCCCCCCAGCAGGCTGCCAGCATGTGAGGGAAGCAGGAGGCGTCACAAGACGAGCGCGAAGCCCGCAGTGCTGCTGTTGTGGACCCTGGGATGGAGTTACTCAAGTAATTCATGGCAGTGTCTGCTGAGAGGACCCTGAGTTACTGTACAGCCCTTGTCTGAGAATAGCCTTACAGAAGCTTGCTGAACCTGAGGCTTGGCAGCCTTTTACAAAATCTTAGAGCTATTTGAAGGGTCAGTCTAAACAGAATCCTTTACTGCAAAGCTGGTCAGGGACTTGGACTCTGCAGATACTTTTTGAAAGTCAAAATAGCTGGAGTGTTTTTTAGGGTGTTTGGGGGTTTTTTCTACCTACGTGTGTATTTACAATTTGGTAATTGCACAAGGGCCTCTAGAAGCTGGTTGCTACGAATGGTAGCTTAGTGTAGAATGTATGTAAACTTCTTTGTGGGGTTTTGTTGTGGGTTGGTTTTTTGGTTTGTTGGGTTTTTTTTCCTTTTTTTTATGGTTTTGTTTTGAAGAGTAATATTTTTTACCAAGTCTGTTCCTGTCTGTTATTCGAGAATTTGGGGCAACTGCTTGCCTGCCAGTAACAGCAAATCACACCTCTCCAAAATGGTCCATTAGCTGCTACACCATCTGCATCCTGCTGTAGAGAGTAACCTGGTATCACTGAGTATGCTAAGCATACTGTTTTATTAAATACTTTCAACAAAAGAAAAAATATTAGTACTTGTTCATATAGAGACAGAGTTGCCTAGACAGTAAGTTAGCTGAAGGACCTATTTCTTGACTTCTGCCCAGTGTAGGGATGCATTCTGTACCCCTTGGCTTTGTTTGTGCCAGGCTGATGAAATGATTTTGCAGCTGCCATTATGCTTCTGAAAATAACTTCGGTTTGGCTGCTTTTCCATGTAGTCACCTTATAATTCAGCACACAGAGCCTTCCTTTCATTGCACAGAGCAGTTTTATGTAAGCATTTAGTTCTTTTCTCCCTCTCTTCCTTTCCCTATTAGCATTAGACTTATTTCTTGAACTTATTCTCTGTCTGCCCTTTATGTCTGTCTCGCCTATCCGTGGTCTCTGTTCGCATGGACTTTCTTTCTTTTCACTGTTTCTCTTCTCACTCTCTGACCCCATGTCTGCACATGTGCAGTCTGTGCCAACTTCCTTCTGTCTTTGTACCTTCTGTTCTTTGCACCTTCACCACAGGACTGGTGCCTCCTCTTGTTCCATGCCTATCCCTCTCCAGTTACATTGCCCTTGCTTCTTCCTGCAGAAAATACGCACACACAAGCACGACTGCAGACCTGCCTTGTTTCTGGCTCTGTTGCCTTTGGCCAGACTCTCCGTCCTCTGTCATTATTCCTTCTCCTGTTTTTCTTGTGTATCTTTCTTCACAGCTGGAGATCATTCATCCTCCTGACCATGTCTGTTGTCTTCTGATTGCTTTCTGCTTAGATGTTAAGGTCTCTGAGGGGGTATCTTGGAAACAATCTAATAGCTGTAGTTGGGCAGTTGAAGAAGCTGAGGAAGGACTATACTCATATTACCTGTACCAGGTGTGGTAAATGCCAGCTCAGCGTGGGATACAAGATGCTATTCCATTTTTCTGTCTGCTGACAGAGATGGGCTGAAGTTGGAAGGTACTGAACCATGTTCCAGTATCCTGGTAGTGACTGGTGGTATACTGCTTGTTGCAGTACATGAAACCACCGAATGCCTTGTGGTGTGTTAAACACCTCAAAGGAGATGGAAACTATCATCCCAGGGCATGTAACAGGAATGCCAGTGCTTGTCCTTCAAACTAAACAGGGACCAGGAGAACGGGCAATGCTCGTTGGGATGAGAGGAGCAATAGGACATCCCCAGCCAGGAATCCCTGCTTTGGAGCTGCCATCAGATGTAGGCACAGAGGTAAAATGCCTTTGTTATGGTTATATCTTTCTGCCCAGAAAGCTCTGGCACAGGGCTGACTTGCAGTGCAGTACCACTGGCTGTGACCCTCTGCCTTAACCTGCAGCAGAACTGGTGACGCTCTTTGTCCACCTGGTATCTGCAACACCAGGCTCATGGCAAACATCAACTGCTCCTAGAACCCCTCACCTAGCATAGGCCTGCTCTGACAGACACCTGTATTCTGGATTATATCCACCTATTTCGGTGTAATTCGGTGTAAAAGCCTGTAATTCGTGTGTGCGCTCTTTATGGCCTGTCTTTGAGAAAGGGTCCATGTCCCACAAGTGGTGGGAATACATTCGAAGAAACCAGCAGACAGGATGGCAAGAAGCTTCAGCACAAGTAGGATGGTGGTTGGAATTGATATCTGGACTGGGAATCATTTGGATTTATATTTGTCTCAATTTTGTAAGCCTCTGCGATGAGAACTTGAAAACGATTGTGCATGTTCATCTGTGCAACTGCTGAAAGGAAAGAAGTGAGTCTGGGTTTCAGACCCTTGGATTGAGAAGCATGTTACTGAAGATAACAAGGATAAGAACACCAGAAGCTAATAGAAGAAAGGCTGCTGGGAACATGAGTGACTGGATACAGGCAGGCAGTGTGCAGCGCTGTGCCAGTGAGAAGCAATGCTGCACGCTAAAAGCATCCAGAGGTCAGCGTGACTTGCTCCAGAGCTGCTGGCATTCCCCACCTCTCTACGGGGCTGTGAGCATCAGGCTTGTTTGGGTGGAGCTGGTGGTAAAGGTGTTGAGCAGCTGTTTACAAGGTCAGGAATCAGAGTGAAGGGGAGCTGTCAGCTGCCTCTGCAGCTCTGCATGTGATTCTGGAGGTAAATGTGCAACACTACTTGACCTTCTGTGAGTGGATGATCGGGAACACAGGGCAGGAGGCACTGACAACCTGGGCATGGGCAGCACACAGAGTCTGGCTCAACATCTCCCCAGTAAAGATGATTTACAGCAGCAACCTTCTCACAGGTGCAACTGACACAAAGAAGTTTGCAGCTGGAGTAAGGAGAGCACACCTGTCTGTAGGCAACAGGAGGACCACCTAAGTCCTCTGAAGCAAGCATATGTGACTGAACAAAAAGATCAGAGTTAAAAAAAGGTTTTGGAAAAAGTGCAGTGCAATGGTGGGTGGCCACTGGGCTAGTACACATCCTACACTGTCCCCATGTAGTGGGGAGCCTGGCCTTGAACCAGAAGGCAAAGAACCCCTATGGTGGTATGTGCTAGAGCTGTTGGCATGGAACAAACATAGAGCAGACATGGCAGCTTTGGAGAGTAACACCAGTGGCATGTTTACAGATCTCTGCTGCTATTAGCAGGCCAGACACAGCAGTGTTTTTGTAGCTACAGGTGAACAACCATTTCTTTAATGATGTTCAGCAGCTGCCTTTGTCAACTGGGTGAGAAAGGGCTCAGCCAAGCCAAATTTAGTTTTCTTAGACAATTATTTAACAGACGGTATCTCTGTAGGACTTCACCTTGTGTTAATGGGCTCTTCCCAGGGAGCAGCAGCTGAAGCAACAGCTATGGATGGCTCCTAAACTGTCCATCCATAATAACAACCCATTTTATAAAGCTTCTGAAAACATGTCCAGTTTTGCAATCAGAATAAACCAGATACAAGGAAAAGAATTTTTTCTATGAAGTGTGGTGCACCCCTTGCAAATCAATGTGTTTCAACTTATAGTCACATGGGCTCATCCTGTATGTGACAGCTGCTAATTGTACTTGTATCTGTGCTAATTGTACCTGCACATTGCAAACAGCTGGAAACCATGAAGGAGACTTCATCACTTGTACTGCCTCTGTATCCTCCAGCATTGTCCAGAAGGTGACCAATGGATCCCGGTTCCACTACAATCAACGCTGGCAGAGTGAAAGAACTTAACCAAGTGGTGACGCGTTTCACTCTGTAGTAATGCCCTTCCACCCCTAATTCTCAGCAATGCCATGTCCAGCTCAGCCAGCCTCAGTGGCGAGTGCCTGTGTATGACTTGATGTGCTGTGTATGCACCATCCCTGCCTGAAATGCAGCCTGGAATGGGTGTGTGAGATCTGTCTTGACAAAGGCACAAAACAAAGAGCAAGGTGCTCAGCTCCAGCACTGAACTTCCCCAGCGTGGGTGTGCGCACACACACGCACACACACACACACGCACACACACACACACACGCACACACACACACACGCACACACACACGCACACACACACTCTCTGCTGTCTCAGTGCCTCTCCCAGGGGCAGCAGCACCCCCAAGCAATGGGCACTGCAGGGGCTCTGCTGTAAACACCACATCACACGCATGTAAAAAGAGAAGAGTGTTTATTGGTTATATACTGTAGCACTGACAGTGTTTGAGTCAGGAGAGACATGCAAATAAGCAGGTGTTTACATTTGGCATGCAGACTAAGAGCACTGTGTCACTGGAAGGAGGTGAGCACCATCTGTATCCACTGCATGGGCAGCCTGGAGAAGAAAGCACTGGCTTTCCTCTACTGAGCATGCTGAGACAAGGCAAGTTCTAAGAGGGTGGAACAGTGCTGATAGCTCTATTGGACACAAAGTTTGTTTTAGGGAAAAAGGCAATACTGTAACCCAGGAAAATCTGCTTAACTTGGATGAACCAGTGATTATGAAAAGATTTCTTGCATTATTTGTCCTCTAGCTAAGCTGCCCCACCCAAATATATGTTCACAAATACAAAAAAATAGATTTATTCTCTTAAAAATACATTCCATGCAGCCTAGAGTGCTGCTTCCCCAAAGCAGGAGCCGGCACTGCATGTGGGGCAGCCCAGGAGGATAATCCCTTGGGCCTTGGGTTCTGACCATCGGAGGCATCTGCAAACAATGGCTTCGTATTCTGTTGCACACAGCACAGCCTGCAGGAGGCTGGCCTGGAGCAGTGCCCTGATTGCTTCAGCGATGTGCAAGGGTGGCAGAGATGAGGTCTACTATGTTAGAGATGACACCGATGTGACTATTGCTTCAATCTGTAGCTAGGAAATTGCTTGTGTCAAGTGTCTCTTGAAGCACCATGCCATCACCCTGCCCTGTGCTTCCTGCACTTTTCCCTTGCTGGAAGTCATGTCCACAGGAGGGCTGTGCGGCTACACTGCACAGCACCAGTGGGTGCATGGCCAAGCCGTCACCCCACATCCCCCGAGGATCTGGAGATGCAGCTCTGCGGGCTGCAGCCGTGCTTCCAGACATGAAGGAAGCCATTCCATGAAGCAGTGAGCTGCTGACCCTTCAGACTGGAGCCAGCCCTTCTAGGGAAAGCCACTGACTCTCCAAAAGGGACCAGCAGCTGAGGTTCCTTGGGAGCAGCAAGCACTGACACACTTCCTCTGTACAGCAAATACATTTACAACTTTGGAATTACCCGAGGGCTCGATGCATGGCCTTGTGCATCATCAAGCCTACTGAAAAGCCTGTTATATTTATATGCTAAAATTACAAATACTTCTTTAGTGATGGCAATATTTACACATAGACTCTATTTTACAGCTGTTCAAAAAAAGTGTGCAATTTGAGTAAACACATTGTGTTTCCTGAAGTCATTGCTATAAGGTTAATAATACAATCAGCTCCTATTGCACTCATTGACTAGAGGGCATGGCCCCTTTCCATTCTAGGTAGGGTTTTCTTTCTCAGATTTAATCTCAGGTGTGGTAAAAACCAGTGTGCAGTTACCAAGTGACATTTGTGTCCAGTATTTATAAGCAGTGAGGCTGAATCTAGAGCAGGAGTTCAATGTATCTGCTGTAAAATATTGAACAAATAACTGAGGCAGCTGGAGAAAGGAGAGACATCATCTGTGAGAAGCACCTGAAGACAGCAAACAGTGCCAGCAGTGCTGCATTGCTGGGGCTAAGCCAGCTGAGGAGCAGGGTAAAGCCTTCTGGTTCCTCTGGTCCCTGTGGTCCTGGCTGACAGAAGGAGAAAATCCAACAGCTATTGCTGCTGGTGGGTCTTCCCTTACACTTCAGACATGGGGCTGTGTTCTTGGGGTGAGCAGTGGGGTTGAAAAGCTGATGGGTACACCAGTGTTTTGTGAGTAGGCACAGGGACGCCTGCATTCACTCCACATGCTGAATCACAGGGATGCAGAGATTTCCTCGCCAGGACTGAAACCACTTCCCTTGGAAGGCTCTTTGGGAACACCATGCTAAGCCACATCCATGCCAAGAAGGTGAGAAGGAGAAAGCTGCTGGATGTGTAGGAATGTCCTGTGGTATCTGGACTCGTGTCCTGCAGCAAGATGGGACTGGGACTGTGAGGAAAGCCGTTCAGTCACTGCCCACAGTGATCCTTATCCTCCTCAGTATGTTCGTGCTATCCAGCAGTTTGTACAAGCTGCAAGTCCTGGGCAGCAGTGACCTAGGGCAGGGGGAGCCCCACAACATGCCTGGTCTCTGGAGGTAGAACAGCAATGCCCAGCAGTGGTTCTTCACAGCAACTGTGACTGGTACAGGTTACACAGCTGGAGAGCTGCTTAGCAGCAGGTTTGGGAATGTGCAGAGAGGGAATCCCTGTGATGTCTGAAGAGGCAGGTACACACCAAGATGCCTCCCAGCTGCTCCCAGGTTAAACAAGCAGATACTGTGTGAGGCATTTGGGCTGCTGAGGCAGCAGATTTCGTTTTGAGGGAACATGAAAAGCAAGGGCAGAGTAAGAGGCCAGCAGTCCCATAGAGCAGTGCCAAGCTGGGCACTGCTGGACAGGCTGTGGGGTCAGTTTTGCTGTGGGCAAGGAGCAGGATACACGGAGGCAAGGGAAGCTGCTGCTGCTCAGGCAATCGATCTGGTTTTGGGTGGTGGCAGTGAACCTGACATACAGCAGGGTGCTCAGGAAGGATACAGCCATTGCACAGGACTGTTACAGAGGAAAATCCACTGTGGTTTCAGATTGCACAATCCACAAGGATTTCCAATCCTTCCTGATAAACATGGGGCAGGGGGAGGCAGTTAAGAAGTCTGAATTTAGCTTCAGAATTTCACTTTCTTTCATTATTAGTTTGGAGTTTGAGTTTAAAATTTTTTCCCATTATCTCATTCTATTAGCATTACCATGTCTAATGGTAAGAGAGAGCAGTTGATATAATTTAATATAATTTAAAGATTATTAGAGCTGCCACTCAGTACTAATTTAAAAGCATAATGTTTTTGTCTTGTTATGCAACTTGACACATGTCATGACATGTAAAATAATAAAATAGAGGGTTAAAAATATACAATTGGGAAAAAAACTTAAAAATTCCAGAAAGAAACACTTTCTTTTCAAAAATAATTTTTCCCTTCCCCTAAACAATCTTTGTAAAAAAATAATCATGTCACTGAAACACATCCTTTTATATGAATGTTTTCATAGATATTTTGCAACCAGCCCTATTTTTTTTTTTAAATTCATTTTCTTCTCAGAATTGAGGTGTATATTTCCCAGGCCAGGGAGCAGCTGCAGCACAGGGGGATGCAGTACAGGCAATCAGATGGCTGTGGTACCTACTCCTCTGGAGGTGGGATATCGGAACAAATGTGGGTTGCAACTCAGACATGGAAGCTGTTGGGGTGCAGCTCTTCCCACAGCACCTCTGAAACAGATCAGGGACTGACCTGGAGCATTATCCTTGTACTGCTGCAGAGAGGGACAGGCAGCACGAAACACTGCAGGGGGTCAGTGGTGTTTGTATAGGGGCCAGCCCAGCAGCTGGCAGATGGGATGGAAAGGAAGGACTGTCTGAGCCCTGTCTGTGAGAGCCAGGTGCAATCACCTTGCTCAGGACAGGTGAGTGGGGACTGGGTCTGCCCGACAATGACACCAGCTGCACTCAGTGGCCTGCAGGCACTGATGGGGACACACACTTCTATGTTTGAAGCAGTCTCTGACCATACCTGGATCCCAGGCATGGCAGACGTGGGATGAGGCACAGACCCAGACTACTGGAGATCATCTTAGGGTCCAATTCATCTGCCTCCACCCTGTTTTGAGAAAGAACAAGGACATTCTGCTTGTCTATGAGGAAAGCACTTGTTTCTTTTTCTCTTAGGGCTCAACTGCCTTGCACAAGCCACAGAGTTGTTGCCTGCAGAGTGTGATAGACGTAAAGCTTTGGGTAAATGGCACCCTGGTCCCGGGCAGAAGGAGATGTCAATGTTGTGTTGGTTTGTCTCAGTGGATGACTTCTTGGTGATGAATAGGTCATGCCAACCTTGTTGCACAGACTGACAGCGATAGGGAACCAAATCCTTCTAAACAACATTTTCTGCCCTCCTGCTCTCTTGATGTGTAAAGTAACTACTGGGAAATGGTCTCCTCTTGCCTAGAGACAAAGGGTGCTGGAAACACAGGTACTGAGGTGACTACTACCCCAGCCAACGAAGGTTATTAGGAGAATGCAAACTCTCCAGATGAACTGAAAGCTTTCAATTGTGGTGGACAGCTGTCATGGGCTGGTGGATGTAGTCACGGGGACACTGCTGGGATCTGGTGTGAACGCAAGTGAGTAACAAGAAGTTCTCTCTTGTCCAAGGAGTACCATTGTTGAGAGAGGCTAGGTAGTCAGAGTTTCCATATGGAGACAGACTTATCATCCTACAGGGAAGATTAAGATTGCAGGTACAGAGATGAGAAGTGGGAGTCCCCTGAGCAAAGTCTCTGCAGCTGCCTCTTCAGCAATGAAGAAAAAGAATTCACTGGTAAAGCTCTCCTGTACCTTTCAAATCGCATTACAAAACTGGTTCAGGCTAGTTGAAGCCTCTGGAGAGGTTACAAACAGGTGTGATGCCTGTGAGCTTGGTACTATCCTGCTTCTTGCTTCACCGTGTTC
The DNA here is from genome assembly GCA_013397935.1 of Dasyornis broadbenti. Classification (NCBI taxonomy): domain Eukaryota; kingdom Metazoa; phylum Chordata; class Aves; order Passeriformes; family Dasyornithidae; genus Dasyornis; species Dasyornis broadbenti. The sequence continues at coordinate 1,310,570 of VZRN01001640.1, read as the reverse complement.
ACTGAGAAGAAGGGAATGCAGCTCATCTCCGAGATGTCCGGCAAGCCCGGGAAGCACCCTGAAAGAGACAACCCACAACATCACAGACCAGCCAGAACCTGCAGCTGCCTCTGGAGCATTTCTGCTCTGCAGACAAGGATTGCAATTGCCCTTGGCAACCATTCCAAATCCCACCAGGATCACAGTCCCATGGTGGGATGGGGGAGAGCAGTGACAGGATGAGTTTGGAAGACAGAGGCTCTGTCAGCTGGGAGTGAGCCCAAAGCAGAGGGACCTGGCCCTGCCTCATGTAGGCTGAGGTTATGAGCTTTTTTCATGCTGTAATGGGCCCATTTCCACACCGGCTCCTGGAAGTGAGAGGCAGAACACCTGACAACAGAGGAGCTGGTGCACACCTTGTATCATGTTCAGGTTCCTGCTACGGTTGGTGGAGGTCTGGGCAAAACAAAAGACCCAAATGATGGTCTGCATGTTACGGGCATGATTTTACTGAAGTTTTTATTTGTTGTTGACCCAGTCTGTGCAAATGAAGCATAGCACAGCCTCAGAGACAGCAATCTGCACCTGGCCAGATGAATGTCACTGTGGGTTACACCTTTTGACGACTGCAAAGAGTATCATTGCGTTGCCTCTTTCCTCAGCTACCAACAAGGACCGTGTCAGTTCACTACTCTCTGCTGCAAACACTAACTTTCTTTAAACGCCAGTCTGCAAAGCTCAGCTGGGACCATGGCCCTCTGGGGTCTTACTTCTGTGCCACACACCATGAGGTATGACTCTGTAGGGCACTCAGATGCCTCTCTGCAGTCCTGCTGATCTCATAGCAAGATTCAGCAATGTCCACTGACATATAGGTGACAGGTTTGGGGTGTTAAATATTTCCTGCTATGGATGATCCATAAACGGAAAGATGCACTTTGCTTTGGGCAGCTGAACAGGCCAAGAGGGAATGCCAGGAGAAAAAAAAGAAGTCTTTTGTACAGACATAACCATGGCTGTACACCTGAGAAGTCTGCCTAGACCCCTATATCATCAGAAGGAAGCCACTGAAATATACAAGTTTTTTAAATATTTGACACAATTAGTCATAATGACTATAATGTAGGCCTTTTTCCACTCCTTTGTGTGTCCAGAAAGATGTGTTTTAGGTGGCGGAGCAGCAGAGATGTAACAGCAGAGAAACACTGGTAGTGCAGCTGCCAACTGAAGCAGGGACTCTGCTTTTGTGTCTCCAAATGTTTTTTTCCATCCCTGATTGACTCATGTATCAGAGGATGACTAGATGCAGGGCCTCTTAGTCCTCATAGAATATTCTTAGCCATAAAGCTAGCTGAAACAAGTTTATAACAGAAAATACAGCAGCCCTGAGAAGTACTAACTTCAGACTGGATTTCTCCTACAAGAGTGGAGACTTTTTAGACAACTTCTCTAAGCTAGGTTACTGGGAGGTCAGTTCAGATATTGGCTTCTTGCCTTGTAACTACCTTCCCTCACATACCTGCTCCTCTCCTTGGAGACCTGGCGGTGCAGGGGAGTTGGATTCAGGGTCCTGCAGCTCCACCTTGGTGGCTGTCCTTTTCCCCAAAGTGTCAGCCTGTAAGAGGTACTCAGAAGAGCCGTACTTCTTCCTTCTGGAACTGGACGCAAAATCCTTGCTTTCATCCTGTGCAAAGGAAAATAAAAAGCATTGAGACCTGGGGTGTGCGAAGGGTCTGGAATAGCACTGGGGTCCTAGTCCCAGGTTTGCATTGTAAAGTGCTGGGTTGAGTCCCTTTAGCAAGGAGGGACTTACACCACCAGGTCAGCTCTGGAATGGCCTCCTTTATGTGTTATTTCATAAAGATTTTTTCTCAAAAATCATCCAGTAATTTTAACCCAAGTTATGGGTGCACAGTCACGAAACAGAACAGATCCCTTGGACAAAATTACTGAGGTCCAAGGAAAGATGAAACCACTGCTGTGGTGTGGCTGGCTGCTTAAGTAAAAGCCTATGTGGAGTCAGCAGGAGTGAAATGGTGATAGATACTGTAATTGGGTTTGCGTGGCAAGGTTTTGGTAGGGGGTAGGATGTGAGCTACCAGGGTCGCTTCTGTGTGATGCTGCTAGAAACTCCCTTCATATCCCTCAGAGCCAATGCCAGCTGGCTCTGAGACGGACCTGCCACTGGCCTAGGCTGAGACAATCAGAGAAGGTAGCAGCATCTCTGTGAGAACATACTAAGAAGGAAAAAAGTTATTGCACAGAAGTAATTGCAGCCAAGGAAGAGAGAAGTGCAAACATGTGAGAGGAACAACTCTGCAGACACCAAGGTGAGACGAGTTCTAGGAGCAAGAGCTGAGATTCCCCTGCAGCCTGTGGTAAAGACCATGGTGAAGCAGGCTGTGCCCTGCAGCCTATGGAGGTCCACAGGAGAGCTGAAACCCACCTGCAGTCTGTGGAGGAGCCCCACATGCAAGTGGATCCTCAAAGAAAGCTGTGACTCTGTGGGAAGCCCATGCTGGAACAGGCTCCTGGGTAGGGACTCGTGGACCGATGGAAAGAGAGAGCCCACACTGAAGCAGGTTTACTGGAAGGATTTGTGACCCCTTGCGGGACCCACACTGGAACAGCCTGTTCCTAAGGGACTGCACCGCAGGGAAAAGTGGCCCACATTGGAGTGGCCTATTCCTGAGAGACTGTACCCCATTGAAAAGTGACCCATGTTGAAGCAGCTCATGAAGAACCATAGCCCATGGCAGGGACTCACACTGGAGTTCATGGTGAACTGTCTCCTGTGGGAGCGATCCCCTGCTGAAGCAGGGGAAGGACTCCTCTCTCGAGGCAGCAGCAGAAACATGTAATGAACAGACAACAACCCCATTCCTGTCTCCCTGCACTGCTGGGGGTGAGGAGGTAGAGACTGGGAAGGAAGGAGGGGTAGGGGGAAGGTATTTGTAAGATTTTACTTCTCATTATCCTGCTCTGAGTTTGACTGGTAATAATTCAATTAATTTCACTGAGTCAAGGCTTATCTTGCCAGTGACAGTAACCTGTAAGTGATCTCTCCCTGCCTTTATCTCCACTCATGAACCTTTCATTCTATTTTCTCTCTCCTGTGCAGTTATGGAGGTGAGTGATAGAGAGATGCTTTGTTGGGAGCCTGGAATCCAGCCAGAGTCAATCCACCATAGATGCCCTCTACATTAGTCCCCAAAGCAGGGGAGAGAAGGGGCAAGAGGCAGCACATCCCTGGACACTGAGTGGGACACTTTTCTAGCAGATGCGCACATCAGAATGGATGATGGCTTCCCTTGAAGACAAGCCTACCTTTAGGATTTTGCCAAATTTATGCAGCTGACAGCCCAGCTCCAGTCAGAGGCATAAGAAAACCATGCATTCATCTGACATTGCTGCTGCTCATCTGCTCTCTGCCTGCCTGCACATTTGCACTAATTTTCATCAGTCAAACATCACACCAAAGAAATACAGACTTCACTATGTGAAACACGAAGCCTAACAGAATGACTGCTTGAGGTCTTGCATTGCCTCAGGTCTTTAGGGAGCCCGAGAAGGCTGGCTGCCAGCAACAGAGGGAGGTGGTCCCCAGGCTGCAACACCCACTTACCCACTCAGCTCAGCAGGAGCTCCTGCTCCCTGGGGCTCCCAAAGCAGCATTCCAACGAGCTGCTGCTTCTGCAGCACACAGCTGCATTACAAAGAGTCGATACCTCCTGTAGCTTCATCAGGGACATTTGCCCACATCAGCAATACACAAAGGGAAGGTTGCAATGGAAGAGAGGACGATGGATTTTGGCAAAACCAGCACAGATCCTGTGTTTCCCAAATAAGATTCTTAAGGGAATGTCAGACTGTGGATAGTAGAACTGGAAAGAGGTGACAATGATACCTTCATAGTATAGCTCAGTGCCCAGTCTTCTAACAGAGAAAATAGCTACATCTTTAACTGAAACACAGATCCCAGCAGAAACAAACTGCTGTGATATGAGGCATATTATAAGCCTGAAGATACCCTTCAAAGTGTTTTTTTCCAAGAGTATATGCAACAATTTAAGTTGCATACAATTTGCTATATCTAGTACATCTGTGTATCTGCAGTCTTTTAGGTTAACTTCCTACTCCTCATTTACAAACTAGAAGTATACTTAATCTATGACCAAGAAGTCAGGTTTGTGACTATGTGGTGCCAAGGGTGATTTTATTGCAAAGCATGATGCGGAGAGAGAACCCGAGCTCAGTCCTGTGTGAACTAACCATGTGGTCACTCTCCTGACACAGGCAAGGCTGGAAGCCAGCTGATCCTGGATATACTTGGGTTGACCAGGCAGAGATCAAGTTGCTCTGTCAGGTGCTCAGCTGCTGTGAAGGTACACTGCATATCTGGCAAATTTGATCTGACAGCGACCTTGAGAGCACCTGCGGAATGCACTGAAGAGCTACATTCCACCTTGGGTGTGCTGCCAGGAGGAAGACTGAAAAGAAATCTGTGAGTGCCCACTGTTTAGGGCTCTGCGACCAACCACACATGAACTCAGTTGTAAGCAGAGATTGCTGCAGCTGTGAGAGTCAAGGTTCAATTCACAGGTGGGCGGTGTGAACTGAAACTCCTGGGATAAAGGACACCCTAGGAACGCATCTCTCATCTCCCAAGCACATGAACTGCTGTTATGCAGAAGGACAATTTCAATCATATCAGCTCTGCTTGGATTCATGAATCAGCAGTACAGATTGCCGGTGACCCACCCTGGCCAGGGAGACAATATATTCTCAGTTTGCAGTGTAGCTGGAAGGCCAGCCTCTACTTTCTCTCTGCAAAGCTAAGTGCAAATTCTGTGCTTCTCATAGCCAGAGGAGTGGAAAAGAAGTTTTGAAAATGTAAAATCCTTGCCTATATCCACCAGTTCATCTTTTTTAATGCTGGAGTCATTCAGTTATGAATCTATCCCCTCTGCCACCAGCCCTGTCAGATTATCCAGGTGGGTTCCTCCTGCAGACTGGCAACAGCAGCAGCTTCTCAGAGTAGTATAAATGAATAGCAGAGGCAGGAGCTGCAGCAGGAACCAGTGTGGGGTTTAATGGCCAGAAGGGTACTTGTTGCCAGTGAGTTCACTTGAAGTCTGCCAGAGCCTGCAGCTCCAGTGGCAAGCACATTTCACCAGACCAGCTGTGTGCATGTGACACTGCTTTGAGAGACTGCCCTCAGGAACAGGAAAAGAGTGTAGTTGTCCTTGCGGCTCTTGCTCCTTTTCAGGTGGAATATTGACACAGAGCAAGGAGGGAGTAGCCTTGTGTTACCATCCACTATCCATCTGTTTAGGAGATGCCCAGGAAGCATTTCCAGACCAGAGTCTGGTTTCACATGAGGAAACTGTGAAGCTCTTACCAAAAAGAGCTCCATGTCCAGCTGCCATTAGAGCTACAACTCTGCCTCAGGCACAACCCCACTCAAATCTGCTCATTGCCATAGTTTTTTTTATTGCTATTCCAAATTGAAAGCGCCACACAAAGTCACTCTGAAAAGCACATCACATCCTACTTAAGCTGTGACTATGTCTTCTCTGATGCTACTATGTAGTTATTCATATGGCATTACAAGACTCAAGCAGATGGATCTCATTTCAATAAGGCTAAATTTGGTAATTCACATATGAGAAGGTTGTGGGCACTGTGAATTGTGAATTCACTGAAGGAAGATAGGAGCTGGGAGAGGCAGCACTTAGGAAATAAGCTGTAAGAATTTCAAAGCATGCATCCTACAGCTAACAGGCAACTTGGAAAACCTCATCAACTGAAAGAGTGTTGAACACAGGATACGTACAGGTAGCGTGGTCCGCTGCCAAGCAGTAGCTGCGGTAGGATCACTTGCATAGCTCCTGTGCGTCAGCAGTTCGGATGCACTTAAGTTACTTTTGGTCCTTCGGGACCCCAGTTCAGGGGCGCTCCAAGAATTAGCTGTGGCACTCGTCCTTGATGAAGTCTGCTCTAGGGAGTGTGTTTTTGAACTATTCCCTTCCACTTCTAAAAGGTCCGCTGAGGACCTACACAAGGTTGTGGCACTGGAAGTTGCACTTTTCTCCACTTTGGTTTGAGAGTCCTCCAGGGAATGCAGGCCTTGTCTTGTTCTCCAGGAACTTCTCACAGAGACATGCTTTGTTTCAGATGAAACTGCATCTGACAAGCCATGGTTCTTCCAGCTGATTGTCTCCAAAGTTGTCTCACTGTTCCTCTCTGGGAGTTCAGAAGTCTTTAGCATAATGCTGCTTCTGGAAACCACTGTTTCAGCTTTACTTCTTGGTGCTGCCTCTCCACTTCTTTCTGTCTCAGCTAATTTCAGAGCACTTTTATTAATCGAGATGTCAAAGGGTGAAGGGAGATTGTTTGTTATTGATGATGAAGGCTCATTTGAAGCAATTCGGATGTTGCTGGTGGTAACATGCCTTTCCTTTGCTGCTGTATCTGCACTGGTCCTTGGAGCTGTTGGCTCAGAAGGAAAGATTGTGATGCTGCTTGTCATTTTATTTGTTACCATTTTAAAAGCAGACTTCTGTTTTTCTGACTCTGCCTCTGAAACAGTCCCTCCCATGACTGCCTTCATATCCTTCTCGACAATTGCAGGTTTAATGATGGCTTTTGATCTCAGAGCTTCTCTCGGGCTGAACGACCTTCTGGATTTCAGTCCTCCAGTGCTGGCATCTGATGGTTTTATGCACTTGGTAGAGTCTTCATCATTCATAGTGTTTCTGTCATTTTCAAAAAGTGATGCTCTAAAAACTCCCCTAGAATTGGAGAACTGCTTGGAACTGTCTTTCTTTCTTGTCTCAAAATCTGACTGAGTGGTTGTTTTTTTGCCTCTTCCTGATTCTTCATCTGAATTAAGTTTTTCCTGGTTACTCTGGATGGTTTTGGAGTCAGTTTTTAATCCCGTATTTATATGATCTGTTGCTGAACTTGAAGACTGCTCTGTGTCTGCTTTATCAAGACCTGTGAGAATCTGTAGAATGTCTTCCTGACTCCTGGAGTGATGGGAACGCTTTGTTGGCGTTGAAAGCTTCACACTTTCAAGTGATGTGTCTGCAGCTTCTTTTTCCTGGGAGATTGCTGTCCTTTTAGCCCTCCCCTCTGAGGGCTGTCTGTGTGATGCAGCAAAAGTGCTCGCTGCTTCTACTTTAGAGCTGGCAGAGTCTGAGGCTGACACACTGGAGGACATGTGGTACCTGTAAGCTGAAGCTGTGCCATTGGAAGAGGTGTGGTTACCCCTTGCGAGCTGTGTGTCCCCCAGGCAGTCATTGACTTCAGCCTGACTTGTTTTCAGCTTCTCAGCCAAAGAAGTCATTGATCCTCCTTTGCTTGACTTTTCATCCCGTGTGTCAGCACCATTTTGGAAGTTGCCACGGAGCACCTGAGATGGCTTTTCAGCCTTGGATCTCAGGCCTGCGTCACCAACAGGTTTGGAAGTTGCTTTCCAAGACTTCTGCTCCTGTGCAGCAGGAGGATATCGGCTGAGGACAGATGGCTGCTCTTTGGACCTCTTCCCCTCATTCTGCATGGTGCAGCCTTCCTTCTGACCAGAAGAAATAGTGGAAACTACAGATTTCTCTTCCAGTCTTCTTGTATCTGTGACAGCAGTGTCTGAAAGGGCAGATGCACCAGATGCTTTCCCTGCTTTTCTGTTCATTAAGCTTGGACTGGACAGCTGCTTACCACTATGGCTGTAGCTGTCATTACTGACAGAGAAGTCTCTGTTTCGTGCTCTTTCCCGGCGGTGCTGCGGTGAGAGCTCCCTTGGTTTGTGCTTAGCAGCTGTCAAATCAGTCATGACACCTCTGTATTTAGGTCGGTCATGTTTTCCCCTGCTAGAAAAGCTTGCATCTTCATTTTCAAATTCTCCATTCTCCAGATCTTTCTGTTTCTTTATTTGCATTTTTATTTCTTCTAGCTGACCTGTTAAGAGTTTGTTTTTATTCTGCTCACTCAAGTAACTGTCTTGCAGATCATTGTTTTTGGCTCTCACTTTTTTAAGTTCTTCTTCTAAAGATTCAAAATGTTTGATCTGAGTTTTAAGTTTCTCAATCTCTTGGGTGAGATCTTTCAGTTTGTTGTCTTCCTGGTTTTTATTCTTTTGGTTTTCTGATTTATTCCTGGTTTCATTTTCTACATGTTTCAGGTAATCCACACTTCCCTTCCTCCTGGTCTCCTTAGAAGGCAGTGCAGAAGTCAAGTCATCTTCAATTCTCAAATCGTTTCTGTCCAGGAGATTGTTGGATGACCTCTCTAGCAAGTTGGATGCGTTTCTCGTTTGATCTGCCCTATTTAGTTTATTGTTTTGTTCTAGTTTCTGTGTTAGCTCCTGGATTATTTTTTCATTTTGCTTTTCTCTTTCGTTAAAATGTTTTCTTTCTGTGACAAAGCTCATGGCTAAGGATTTCAGCTTTTCTAACTCACCTGTTAAGGTCTGCTCAGTTTTATCCAGCCTGTCCTCAGATGATTCCAGTTCTTTCACTTTCATTCTAAGTACTTCTAATTCTGTAGATATCTTTTTGGTCAAGTTCTTTTCTTCATTGAGGCTAAGACACAGCTGTGTACAGTCGTTCTTGCTCCTGCTGAAGGCCTCTTCCAGCTTCTCCAGCTCTGCCATTCTCCTCTGAAGAAGTTCAATTTCTGACTTCAGATCTCGAGTGAGGCTCTCCTCCTCTTCAAGTTTTTCTTTCATTAATCTGCAAAGCTCTTCAGCCTTCCTAATTTCTTCATCTTTGCCTTCAATCTTCAGCACTCTTTTCCGCAGGGCTTCAATGTCAGCCAGCATGCTGGAGTTGCTGCCTTCTGCCTGGATAACTTTGTCCTGGAGGTCAAGCAGTTCATCCTCTGCTTTCTGCAGATTTTTAGTTGCTTCCTCCAGTTCATCAAGGCGGCGACTAAGGCTCTGCAATTTGAAACGTAGGTGCCGATTTGAGGTTTCCTTGTAACCTGTACATTCTGCCATGGTTGTTTTATTCCTTTTAGAAGAAAGCTTTTCTTAGTCTGGGTGAATGGGATACACTTTGCGTATTCCTGGTATGTTATGGCTCCTTTGAGCGGAGGCAATCTCACCCTGAAAGAAAAAAATGCTCAAAATCAATATAAGAGCTCAGAATATAAATATCCTCACCGTTTAAGTTAGACTATAAATGTTTACATAAATAACTTTTTAATTAAACACATTTCTGAGTACTAAATTAGGTGAAATGAAATTGCAGAGAAGAGCCACAGTCCATTTACTTTGGTTATACAGGGTTCCCAAAAACAGCCTGTTCCCCACAGCTGAGGGCAGGAAGTGTCCTCCTCTGCTGGTCTGCACAGGTGGTTTGTGCACCACCAGTGGATCCTCACCCTGTGTTCCACAGTCAGAGCAGCTGCTCATGTGTGACATTCCAGTACACAGCGGATCACACTCATGCAGGACTCAGGTCCCTGTACACAGACACGCCCAAACAGCAGACACTTCTTTTTTTAGCACTGCACCAGTCTCCTGAAGACATGTTAGTTTTGAAGTTTCAGGAACCACAAACAGAATTAGAAAAAATGCAAACACCAGCCATATGGTAACCACTGAGGATGGGGCAAGCCTCCCACACAGGTTTGCAAATGGAGGGGATTGGGAGCTTCTGCCATGCGACACTGCCAGTATTTCTCCAGCATCTCAGGCTGCTCAGCAGAAATCTTCACCTGGGATGTAGTCACATCCCAAGGACACTCTGCCAGCGGACTGTCAAGTTTCTCCCTCTCATTTCAAAAGCTGTTGTTGCCCTCAGCTGCCACCCACTCACCCACCCAGGAGATGAGCAGTTGCTTACGCTTCTCCTTGCTGCTGCTGAGCATGAGCAGTGATTTGAACACATGGGTGCACTCTGACATACTCTATGTGAGCTCTTCCCCCCTCAGCTCAGAGCTGGCAGGGTGTTTTTTAAACAGCCCCTCTGTGCTTGGAGGGAGGAGCAGGAAGGGGCCCCCTGGGCAGACCGGAATGGCCGCTGGGAGGATCTGAAGTCCCCCTCTGCGGGGGAGGCTCAGCATTAGCACCATCCTGTCCTGGGCTTTCCTGACCTGGGCTTGAGGCATGGCCCAAAGTATGAGAGGGCTACTGCAAACCTGAGGGAAGGGAGGGTGACTGCAGCTCTTTGATCTGCACTCTTGCTCAGGCAGTCTGTTTTGGAATGGGACTAGACCTCCAGAATTTTTGTGGAGCTCTCTGCAGAGCAAACACCCGGGAGTTTCCTATTGCATAGTGCCAAGAAGTGATGAGAAGGATGTGGGGAGGAGACAGGGCCGGTAAGGGAGGCAGCAGCACCCTGACGCACACCCTTAGGCTGGAGGTGATCCCTTTCCAGGTGGGCAGGGGGCCCTGAGCTTCGGACAGGCACCTGCCACACACGCTATAGGGCCCTCCTGGTGCACACTGGGCACCCTGTGACCAGTCTTCTGAAGGACCTCCCTAACTCTTGGGGAGTCACCATCCCATATGATTGGTCTCAGGCTGTTCCAGCCCCTGAAAGGAGCACTGCAAACAGTACCTGGAGAGGAACCTCAGTGTCCTACGTGTAGCAGTGCACCCAGCCTTGGCCACATGCCTGTCCCCTCCCTTACCACCATGGCCATGTCCTGCTCCTGGACGACATTCCTGCATGCTGTCCACACACCATCGGGACCACTGCAGCTCCCTGCAGGTGGGAAAGGCTGCTCAGAGCCCAGCAGAACCTCATGAGAAAAGTCACCGGACCAGCACAGGAAAGGCCACAGTGAGCAGCTTCACAGTGCTCTGAAAACACAGCCTTGTCCCTGCCAGGCCTCAGGGCTGGAGTTAATGATTAACCCAGCACCAGCTACTGGCTGGGAAGTGAGAGCTGCCTCCTCCCCAAACAGCCAGAGCGTGATGGAGGCAGACCTGCACAGGGCTGGTGTGTGGTGTTGGATGCAGCGTTGGTCTAGCACTGCCACAGGGTCCAGACAGGCTATCCTGGGACCCCTATCCATGGAGGCATTCAGAGCTGTACCAGAGATGGCTCTGGGACTTCCCAACACACCTCCCCAACTGACATGATTTACTAGCAGAGAAGAAAGAGGCTCAGTCTAATAAGGAAAAGATGTAAAGCAACATCTTCTACAAAAAAACAAGAGAAAGTATCTACAAGTCTCCTTAGATGAAGGCCCTTTATCTTCCTGGCACAGCCAGAAGTAACTTCAGTGCTTAGAGACAGAATCAGACCAAATTAATATTACAAATAAAGTGCACATTTATAAGGTTGAAGGGAATTGGCCAATATAAAATATTATCTTAAGTAGTGGCTGCTTTATGGTCATGATTTGAATTAGGGCTTGGACCAGAGAACTCAAGGGGATTTCCAACCTAAACTACTCTGGCTGTTCATGATTGTTTTTCTCCAGTCTGTCAACAATACCAAAGTACCAGAAGGAATGGTACAGGATTCAAACACTGGGGCTATTATTAATGCTAATTAATATTATTGGTGGATATTTAAACAGGAGCTGTTAAATAAATCTGATAAAGCTTGTAAATGTACTGAACAATCTGATATGGATGTATGGACTTCATATTTTTCTCTCTTTCTCTCTCTTGAAAAAGTAAGCAGGTCTCAGCCTACCTTTATCTTACAATTTTAGCAAAAACCCAAGACATCAAAACCCCAAACCAATTAAAAAAAAACACCCCAAAGCCAAACAAAAAACCAAAACCACCCCACCCACACCAAACAAATAAAAAACCCAAACAACAACAGCAACAACCAAACAAAAAACCAACCAAACAAACAAAAAAAACCAGGAAGAGAAGAGGATGATAATTTTCTTAAATAGCAAGTAAACTGTGGCAGTAGTAAATGTAATAGGGAGAGTTCAGTTTAACAGAGCCATCTGAGTTACCAGCAAAGTCAGATCAAGGACTCTAGCAGGCTGTATTCCTGGACACACTGAAAAGGCTCAATGGTCACAGCAGCAGCTGATGTACTCCTGCAGCTCAGAGGCAGCTCCTCTTGGCTGTACCAGAGGAATACCGAGTAGAAGTAGACCAGTAGGGATGGCATTATTTTGTATGTGGTACTGGGCTGTATATGTACACACCCAAGACTGATGCATCTCAGTTTGCTTAAATACAAAGATACCTACAAAATGATCTAGAGTCTTCTAGATTCAAAGAGAAAAAGATGTTCAGCTGTCTTCACCTGACCTTGCCAGGGAAACAGGACTTTCCACATGAGGAGAACTCCTCCCTCACTGACAACAAAGGGAGCCCAGGCATGGGCTCAGGCACAGGTATCTGGATGGCAGCTGTCTCCCCCAGGAATGATGCCACTCTTTCTCCAGGGGCCATGCATCAAGAACATGAACTGAAAGGTGAGGAAAGTTTTGGAAAATCTCAGAAAAGCTGTCAGGTGTGCTTCTTTGCTCTTTAAAATTTTAAGACCTGATTTCGCTTCAACAACAAGGGCAATCCTGCATTAAGCCAAGAGGCACAACAGCACCCGTTTGGATTTGAGTTCTTGAAAGAATGTTCTTCAAATGAGACATGTAGGAAACCCGGGAAATCTCCAACCACCTGTTACTCAAATAAAATATCAAGGCAAAATATGTGGCCAGTAACTACCTACAGGTAAAAAAGATTTTGTCTGATCTAAAAGGTTTCTTATTAGAGCACATGGAGCCAAACCCCAATTTTACATTTTAACCAAACTGAAGCAGTAATGTAGTACCAAACACTGCAGTGAATTTGCCAGGATTCACTATTTAAATGACTCATTCTCATTCTACTTTTCCCCACAGACTTATCATTGGGTTTTCTGATCTTCCTCAATAAGTGTGCATATCTCCTAACTACATTTAAATTTAGCATTATCAGTTGCCTGCTCCCACTATTTAAGACAGACTGCCTTTGAGGGCTCTTCTGACTCTGCATGGTTTTGGCTACAGCATACTATTAAACAGCTGTGAAGATTCAGTGTTCATTACATTCACTAGAGTAGTAACTCTCAATTACCCTTCATGTTCTTAGATTTAATTTTTTTCTGCATAATCACTTTTGCTCATTATCTATAATTTTATGAAAGTATTTCTTTAGCAGCATCATTGGATATAACATCCCCTGGAACTACTTTATCTTGTCTGCACAAAACACACACAGTCAGTTCACAGTCATGAACAGAGGGGGAAAAAACTCCAGCTAGAAACATTTGCATTAGCTAAACACTTTATGAATTGGGAGATAAGAATCATCTATTTCAGGAACGGCAATTAAATGACTACTACGTGAGACCTACTCATATGATCTCTGCCAGAGCTCCTTAGGCCCACGGTGCTGCTCCTCTCCAGATGAACAGAAGCATCTTACCCTACACATTTTCCTCCTGGCTCTGATTTGGTTGTTGGGATGAGTCCCACAAGCACCCACTGCTCTTGGTTTCAGGATGTCCCCAAAACACTCATGTGAGAAAATAGCTGTTGGATCCAACTCCTACTGTGCTCTCTGTTATGCCAAGATAAAAATGCAGCCAGCTGCCATACACGTCTGTCGAGTAGTAGAAGACACATCTCTCACAAGCACATTTTGCATTTAATCTTTGGGTTTTTTAATCTTTTTGCTTGCACTTTTATACTGATAATGCAACATCCCTCACTGTGGTTGGGTGAGCCTGAGCTCCCAGTGATGGCACTGCTGGTCTGCCACAGCACCCATCATCACAGCATATATGATACATTTCGCTTTATCTAATCCTAAAGACAAATGGGAATTATTAATGGCTTAGTCTGCAGCCTCTTTTTACTAATTTATTTGTTTGCTCTTGAAACCAGGGTTTCCCATAGACTCTGGAGAGCAGCACTCATCACAGGCAATAGAAAAATCAAGAGATTCAAGCACAGCTATAATCAGAGAATAGAAAAGCCATTTGCCTCATTGGAGTTTGAGTCCTTGGGATCCTCTGTGTTGTGAAACCACACAGGCTGTGGTTTGCATTCCTTAGCTGACAGATTGTCCAGGTTCAGCTGAGGAGCAGAGCAGGGCTGTTGTCCATGCTCTTATGGATGGAGCATATTTGGTATTACTCCCTCCACTTCCCCAAATGCTGGGGTGAACTTAGATCCCCCCGTTCTATTTTCTGCTAAATTATTACTCAGAATATCCACAGAAACTGTATTTTTGCACTGAACACAATGTTTGGACACATCTGGGGAAAGGGAGCCTTAGGCCACGCAAGTCTCCAGACTACGGATTCAAATTGCACTAGGTGGCTGACAGTAACTTCAGGCATGAGGACAGCTCTGGGGATGTACATCAGCAAAATCTGGGGTAGCGAGGGAGTTCCTCTGAGCAGTCCCCAATGGCCAAGTAGATCAGGGAGAAGCTGACGAAACTGTGCTCCTGTTCTAATGCATACTTTCCCACCTGAAGTATAGGTTAGGTGTGTTGGTTGGATTCTGCCCCATGTGCACATACACCTGCAGTTTTAATTAAAAGGTTTCTGGTGTTGCATACATATGCAAGGGAGCGTGAACATGTCACGCTCACACATGGTAATGCTGCTGATGAATCATGCTTGTATCATAGCTCAACGTGGTGAGAGCAACAGTGAGACTTTTCTTCCCTGCCCAAGGGTGAAATGGGCTGGGAGGAGGCCAACATACCATTCTTCATTTGTTAAGTAAAATTTTTCTGCCATCTATCTAGAAAAAGGACATGGGTATCACAAAGTGCAGCAAATGGCAATACTGTGTCCAGAGCCTTAAGTCAGTTAAAGTGAGAAGGAAAGTTTTTCTTAATATAATTTTGCCTTTTACAAGCTCTTTCCAGCTACTGGTTCTTGACTTGACACAATGACACATAGTCATGAGAACAGGAGAAAAACACTCAAGAAAAGAAGAACGGTATAAAACAAGATAGTCAGACTAAACAAGAGACAAAGTCCCCTATGTGACATCAACCCTGCATGCCACCTGCAGACATCTAACAACCTCCTAAGACAGCTGAGGAGTCAGATGATGTATTTGCTTACACAGGATGCTCCCTGGCCCCACTGAACATAAAGGCAGAATGCCAAGTGACTTTTGGGGATGCACATATTTTGAAGTATGAACTGTCTCAGAAATGCTTGCACCTAGTGGGAGAGGAAATTCTAAAACTCAGAAAAATGCTCAGCAATCTGGAAGTGGATTGACTATTGGCTAATACAATACGAGACTAGAGACGTGAAATAATGAGACAGCAGCCAAAAATAAGCACAGCGACCACAACCTTCAAGGAAATTCAAATTATGACACCAAATAGCATCTACAGCAATGTGAGACGCTGCAGCAGGCTCTGCAGATGCAGGAGAGGATCTGGCACATAACTGAGTCACACTGACCCTACGTCAACACTCTGATCACCCAGTGAACTCCTCAGCACTGCTCTTCTTGCAATATAAAATGAATTTGCCTACATGGAGCTGGCAGGGCCAACGCAAAAGCAGCAGAGCGTAAAGCCACCCACGTTTGCTCACAGCAGATGCTTTGAGTAGCACTGGGGTTTGAGCAGTTGTGCTTTACTGTGTAATGCACAGGAGAGATTTTACTTTACAAAGCCACTCTCCTCTGGCTCCCTTTTGAAATCACTGCTTGACTCACACTGGAAGGGCTCACTGAAACCAGGTCTGAGCATTTGCTGACCAGGTGCAGCATCTTCCTTTCAGCAATACAGAACAGTATTAACCTGCACAAGCGCCAAAGAGAGCACTGCTAGGGGCATCCTTGCCGTGGGAGCCCCATGGCAAGGAAGATGTTACCCATACTCTGGAGCTCTTGATCAGAAATGGATTGATACTTTCAAAATCCCTCAGCATG
This sequence comes from Dasyornis broadbenti, assembly GCA_013397935.1. Taxonomy (NCBI): domain Eukaryota; kingdom Metazoa; phylum Chordata; class Aves; order Passeriformes; family Dasyornithidae; genus Dasyornis; species Dasyornis broadbenti. The sequence continues at coordinate 1,294,712 of VZRN01001640.1, read as the reverse complement.
CTACTCCTATGTGCCATCCTGCACTGGAATCAAAGCTGAGAAAGATGTTTTGTTTCTTCCCATGCTGCCACTTGAACTGTCTTCAGAAGCAGATTTTACTGTCACATTTGATTTCACAAACACTATGCAGGCATCTCTTCAGCGAGTCACAAACTTGGCAGCGTCCTGCAGATGGCATGGGAAACGCAGCCCCAGCTCAGTGGTGCTTTTGTAATATTTACTGGACACAGAGGTCTCCCACCTCCTTCACCCTCCATCCCTCCCTCCCATCTCCATCAAGCTCAGCACTGAAAGGGCTTCAAGAGCAATGGCTGTCACCATCACTTCAGCCCCGTAATATGTGCTAGCATGAAGGTAGCTGAGCCACCCGTGGGCTAACTGAAAACTCTAGGATATAAATTTTAGGAGAGCCTCAGGCTACCTGAAAAGGGGATTCAGGGGAGATTCAGAGCAAGCAAGATCCAGAAAATTGTTAGAAAAATGCATTAAATAGTGTTTCAAAGATTACTGAATGCGAAGAACCCGCAGTTCTATGACTCAGGTAGTCCCTGGAAGCAGACAATAGGGAAACTCATTCATTATTCTCATGTTCCTCCCCAACATCTGGTTTGGGCTACTGGTACAGCCAGGATGCTGAGGAGAGAGGCACCTCAGTTGGACCTACAGTGCCTTCTCCTCTGTTCCTTTTCTTCTCTCCTGCATCACTGCATCTTTTGTGTTTCTTGAACTTCCATTATTCCCAGATATTTAGCATATAGTAAAAGCTCTTCTCATATTTATCTTTCACACTGTCACTTTAATAACCTTGACTCCTGAACTTGCTCTTCTACCCTCTTCATCTAGCCACCATAAATCTTACCTTTTGAGCACAACGCTATTTCCTCCACCCTCTTCTGTCATGCTTGTCCTGAAGGCTGGGCCAGTAATATCAATTCCAGTTCCTGCTGGTGTTTTCACTCGTCCCATCCTGTTACCTTCTGCCTGTCTCTGGTTGGGCTCACTCTGTTCAGTGCCCTACTTCTCCTTGTATGTAGTGTTACACTAGGGAACTCCTCGCTGCACGATGTTATGAAAGCTAGAAGTCCTCATGGGTTCATAAAGCAGAAATTAGATACATTCGTGAAAGAAAAATCCCTCAAGGTCATTCATACAGGGACAGGGACCAACAGGGCCGCTTGTGACAAAACTTGGAGGCTGGGAGAATCCTTTGATCTGCATGGTTGCACACTTCCCCTATCACTCTCCTCCTCCCTAGGAATCCATTTCCAGCCATTGCTCTCATCCAGTAAAGTTCTTATTATCTTCTTGGGCTCTTTTAGTGTCCAGTCACAAACACCTGTCTGGGTGAAACAGGACTAACACTGCACATCTGACAAGTACCACACCACAAATGGGCTACACACCCAAAAGCATAAACCCCCACCAATTTTTCATCCAGCAACACCTACAGAGCTGGGAAAGGCCTGCCTGGTACAATACACTTAATAAGATTAACTTCAAGTACTCATAACCATCTCTGAATCATTTTGCTCATTAGGCATAGGCAGCTCTAACCTTCACATTCTTTCTAACGCTATACCCAAGAGCCACATGGCTACAGATACATCCCTGTTGGCATGAAAATTACAGAGTATTGTGTGTTTCTCTGCATCCTGTCTGATACAGGGCACATTCCACTCTCCTAACAGAGTAGAAGGACATCCGAGTCAGCTTCTTTGCAGGAACACTCCTTTGGTTGCTGGGAGTTTTTCTGGCCAAAAGGTTGGCTCAGCCATTTAGAGGTTTCCACGCAGATCCCTACAAACCCTGCAGAAAATTGGGATTGCCCCAAAAGTCCTCTCAAAAAAAATGAGCTCATGAACTCTGCACACACAACTGGCTACTCTTGTGACTTTCTCCCTGGGAGAATTCTTTCAGCGGAGTTTTAAGTGCTAAAAGGAAAGCTTTTCAGCTCCCTTACAGCTGCCACAGGAACAGCTTGGGGAGTTGCCATAGCTACTGCTTGTCCTGGACTGCTGCAGCTCCCAGTCCATCCATTTTCTGCCTTGGACAGAAATGAAAGGATGGGCAGGCAACCAGCCTGTGTGTGGGCGCCTGCCCAGCCTGGACAGAGAAGCACAATTCAGAGAACTTCCAGTGGATCTCAAAAGCTGGGACAGAGCAGAGCTTTGGAAAAAAGGAAGCCTACAGGCCCCAAAACACCTGCACCAGTGTCTGAAGGCCAAGGCAGCAATGTGGCTGCAAGGCAAATCCATGTGGGGAGCTTAAGCAGTGTGCTATGCAACCGTGCAAACAATGGGATGCACCTCTCATCCCTACCCACACAGTTCCATCTATGGTATCCAACATAAGAGTGCGTACTCCATGCCCCAGTTGTATTTCCTCTTGGCCCAGCAATGCTGCTGTACTCACAGTTTAAGTGCATTTCAGAAGAAAGCTGCAGCTCTGCTAGTTACCCCGATGAGCAGGGGCCCAGGCTGCCTGTTGCTGTCCGGGAGCAAAACAAAAGCCACAGCAGCACATTTGATTCATTCAAAAAAAAAGCTACAGGACATCACACTGAACCCCAACCCATTACTGCTGGGCTTCCCCATCAGCCCAGACTGCTCTCTTGATGCAGTGCTGCACAGTTCTTTTCCATAGTCTATTTTCAATATTGTTTTGGACATCCCACCAAAATAAATCTGTTGCCACAGCAGTGGCTCTCTGGCCCTGATAATAATGCTCTAAGAGGAAGCTGGAAGCTGGCACTCTTCAGGTTTTTTGAGCTAGTCTACCTTTTGACAGGATTTCTTCAAAGATTCTCCCAGGTCCTCTTTCTTCTGCTGCCCATTTGTCATAAGAGGTTTATAAACTGTCTTTCCTGAGGTGCATGCTCTGATGAAAACAAATTTCCTTGCTTGTGTTGCAATCTGGAATCCTATGCTTTGCTCTGCTTCAACCATTTAAACAAGTACTGGGTCTGTTGCCACTTGTTCAAGGATGTCCCAAACTGTCCTGACACTGCAGCTCTGGAGCAGTATGTGCTGGCTGAGCTGGATCTGATGCCTTCTCACTCCCAGCTGCATATTCCTTCTCACTATGCCCACTCACACACCCCTATGCCAAGCATTCATGTAGGACTTATCTAGGTTAAAACTAACCTTATTAAAGTAAGAAATAGCGGACAGAAAAATGTTTGTCCCAGCACAAAGCAGTACAAGGTATGAACAAGAGTGAAAACGAGCAGCAGAGGAACAATGAAGGCAGAGGCAGAAGAAGGCGCCATTTCTCCATCAGCGAGACTTCCGACTGCCCACGTGCCACGTGCCTTTCTTAAGGAAAACAATGACAGAGCTCTTATTAGCTCCCACCTACATAAGCACGTCAGCAGAAAGCTTTCTGAATTTGCACCTCAACTTTGAACTCACAGCTTCCTGAAGGAGCTAGTGTCCACACATTACACTGGCAATGTGGGAACTGCCCTCACTGCCACCCAACATCAACATGGTTCTCTATCACATTAGTGAAGGCAGTTGAGGATGCTCTTTGCTGAGTCATAGAGGCAAAGGCTAACTCTGAAAATCTATGGAAGGACCTTCTAGGTCTCACCATGGAAATGAGAGATGGCATTCAGTATCATATCAGCATTAAAGTACAGATGTGGAAAAAAACATCCTAATTTTACAAGTAAAATAACAAGCTTTCAGTTTACCTCAACCATTCAGGAAACTATCAGCTCATTTTTCCACAGTGGTCAAACCCCAAGTCTATTACTATGAGTTACTAGTAAATAAGCGCAACACAAGAAGAGAACATTAATTTGCCAGTGTATCAACCCATGGCATGCCAGCATCTCCAAGGCTGTTTGCAATTCCAGTCCCATCTCAGCCTCTGCTGCCAGCTAGAACAGATATGCAACAAAGATGATCATAAGTATGATTTCTGAAGAGAAAGACCCTGAAAAACTTGGAAAATTAAATTACTCAGGAGGAATATGACATATCTATAAAATTATGATTAGTCTGGAGAAAAGGCATATGATCCCTCTGTGCAGTCACAACAAACATGGAGAGATGCTCCTCCTCGTGGCATGCAGATAAGCTGTTGGACTCTGCCACAGGACGCTGTGGGCACTAGACGTTTCCATGGGTTTGGGGCAAACACAAAGTAACACAGTAAGACATTTTTTGAGGTTTAGTAAATCCACAGAAGCCACATCCAGCTCTGTAAGTGCCTGTGCCACACCAGGATGGAGACTGGGAGAACACAGAGAAACTACTTACCACAGGTTTGCCCAGCTTCTGCTCTTTTTCCTAGGGCCCTGTTCTTGGCCACTGCAAAAATACTGGGCTAGATACACTTGTGGTCTGATCCAGGACAAACAAAATGGCCTTGGGTAGGAAAGTCAAACCCAGCTTGAAGATCTGTCCTGCCGGATTTGCAGGAGCTGGATGAAACCAGAATTATGGCAGCCACGGACACCACATACATACAGTGGCTCTTCATGGACAACAAGCCAGGAGCAGCAGCAGCTGTGCTTTGCTTATGACTTCAATCAAATGCAAAAACCTTGGATACATCGGTACATTGTACTTTGAGGTACATTGCACAGTGTACCTCAAAGTACACTGAGTAAAGAATGGGTTCATCTCATCCACATCAGCCCTCAGCACACTCCCAGAGGCAGCAGAGCTACAAGGTGAAGCCAAAGCACGCCCAGGTCTGCTGCTAAATCCTCTGATCCTGAAGCTAACACACAAGGTGACCTACTCCTGTCCTTGGTATTTTAAATCTCAAGAAGACTATGCACAGCTAGGCTGTTTGAATAGGTGATGTGGGCTGGACACAGGCAGCTCGTACTCGCTTCTGTGTTGTTCAGCATCTGCTGTTTCAGAATTGCTTTGGCTCCACACTTGCCTGGAGGTAGAGGCCCTGCAAGGATGCAGCAACACACAATTTCACCGAGAGAATGTTCTGATCTCCTGTCACAACCTAAGACAGAGCTGTCAACAGATTATTTAACAATCTAATTTGCATCTAACTTTTTTCTGTTTTTTAAGCAGGTAGTTTTGTGCCAGCCTCAATGAACAAGACTGCTCATCATCAAGAGCAACATACAATCCTAACTAGCTTAAACTCTGATAAAGGAGACTGATCCCAGGTTAAGGAGGTTGTAATCTCTAAAGCCAAAGGTAGAGTCTGAAGTATGAAGAACTTAAGTTTGTGAAAATGGAGAAAGAATTGCAACATTCAAATTCATGGCTGCTGGTAACTAACCGTTGTTAAACTGAGTCACACTCAATAGCTGAAGAAGCAGCAGACATAAGGAAGACTTTATTAAGGCTTTTGACAGTGCTTCCCACTTGGATACCTGTAAGCATAGTAAGAAAAACATGTCTAGAGGAAACTACAATGAGACAGAAAGCCCAGGATTCCCTGAAACTGTTCTCTGATGTCAAGGGAAGCACCTAAACAGAGAAGAGGAGGACTCACGGCAGAAAGCAGCGGTAAGAGTTCTCTTCCACTTATCTACAAGCCTATCTTGTGTGAAGAAGGCAAGTTGTGCTGTGGACACATTAAGAGAAGAGCTGTACACACAGCAGGTAATTTTTGTTTTCCTGATGATCTTGGTGCCATGACAGTGTCTTCAGGTCTTGGCTGCAGACTTACACTTTGAAGTATATGACCACACAAAGGGATCACCAGGGCATCAACATGCTATCCAAGAATCAGTCATGGTAGCAGGCAGCTCCATGCTGCACTGAAGATGCAACTACAGTCTATAGGCACTCAGAGGCACAGCTCTCCTCACAAGCTGTCCACGCAGTTCCTTGCTGGCTTACTCCCATGTCCCAATCACAGCCCACCTGTATGCAGGGCTCAGCCACCTTCAGCATGGAGCACAAAGTCAGCATCAAGTGGTCAGCAGAGCTGCTGTGCCACACCACCACAGGTACCCAAACGGACACTGAAAACCAAAGGTGATCAGGGCAGCCCCTTGGCACCTCTCCCAGCTCTCCTATGCTGGGAAATCCAGCTGCCTGACCTCAAGATCCTACCCAGAACTACCTTTGTACGGTTTGAGGAAAAAAATCTAGCTTAGCTCTCTGCTTGAAGTCTATCTCCTTGGATAGTACCTACATCCCCAAAATGTAGTCTGCTAGAACTGTGCATTCATTATAAAAATGTTCAGGCATCCTCCACAGACAAAAAAAGTAAGTGGGCACACTGCCAGATAACCACTCACCTGAACCCAGTTTGATAAGGCCAAGTGGATGAATGGCTTCTTGGAGACTGCACTGTCATCAGTGACCAAAAAGAGCATTAGGGTACACCTGTATCAGTACAGGAGTCTGGCTTAGGTCTGTCGTCTGTGCCAAGGCCAACTGGCATGGAACAACCCCTGCCCCTTTAAACCTGCTTTGCCTCCAAACATGATAGGCCTTGCTAACTTCTGAGTCATTCCCAGAAGATGTCTGGGAAGGTCCAGGCCAAGCCACGCCAAGAACTCTACAAACATAAAGCAGCATTGATGACAGATCCATGGATCAGGATTGTCCCCACTCCTTAGTACTAGTAGGGAAAATCTTTTTGGAAGAGTTTAGACAGTCAACTTCAGCTCCATTTCAGGAAAGGTGCCCTGTCCTCTCTGCATACCTTGCCCTGCACCTCCTTCTACTCCATGCACGCAGGAATTTGTTCTGTGCAGATCCAGCAGGCCATGCACAGACCCTCAGACTGATGGCATGGGAGCACAAAGAAATAAAATGTGATCTGAAATAAAAATGATCATCCATATTTCAGTAAGTGTCTAAATTTTAATTTTCCATTAATCTTTACTAATAGCCCTTTAACTCAAAAATTCTAAGCAGACATCTGGACTGATTAGTCTGATAAAATTCAGTATTCAAGCATAAGCCCAGTTTTAACTTCTGTCTTGTAGGACCACTTTATAAATTATTAGCATTGCTATCCACCCATTGAACAGAACAGCCCTACCACTAGAAAGAAACATGATCATCAGAAATTTCCCAAATCAGTAAAAGTTTTTCCCCAAGTCTCTGCAGAGTTGCCCTCGCTGAGGGCATCTCTCTTCAGGGTATGCTGCTGTTCCCTTGATTCATCTGCAAGAAGCTTTCCCTGGCCTGGCTAACACCTAACACAGCCTCCCCCACACAAATCCACCACTTACCCTGTGTAGTGGAGATGCAGGTGATTAAATTTGCTGGCACTTTTTCAGGACCCTACCCTGGGATGGATGGACAGCAGTACTTCTGCAGGCATGCTCAGCAGTCTGGCCTGCCCTGTGCTTGCAGCCTAAATGCACAGGGCTGAAACAAAGTCTGCAATTAGTAGCAATTCGGGCTCGTGAGGAAGCCAGTGAATCTGATTCAGGTTACAGGTGCCATTGCTGCAGCTCTTCGAGCAAACCAGGGTTTAGACTTGAACTGTAAACTCGCGGTGGCAAGGCTGTGTGCTAGGGGAGCTGCAGTGCCTGGCATGCAGGCACGCCGGGCAGGGGCAGCACTGCAGCAGCTCAGGCATGTGCTGGAGCTCACTGCAGCTGTGCCACTCTGCAGCTTTTGGACAAGCATTTGTTAGAGATGTGGGAGAGACTAGCAGCATACCTCAGCTCAGCTGCCTGGGGAACAGCAGGGGTTAACACTGCTGTCATGAAAAGTCCAGGAGGAATCTGTCAGCCATTTGAAATGCCTCTGGCATAAAGGCTGGCCGGCTTGGGTTACACCAGCAGCATCACTTCCAGCTTGAGGCAGACCTTTTGGCTTTAATTCATGAAATCTACACGCTCTTAAGCAAGACACTGAGTGCTGCTATCAAACCAAGATGCCACCACCAGCTCAGGGTCTCTTCCAGAGCTGCTTGGCTGCCCTGCAGAAGCAACAGCTGAAGCAAGCAAGCATCCATGACAGCAGGCAGGCAAGACGAGACATGATGCTTCAGCGGGACGCCCTTCCATTAGCATGGTACCCACGCACCGCAGGCACTGACTCACAGGCAGCACAGCCAAAGCCTGGGTGATTTCTCCCCAGAGTCACATGAACTAGGTGGACCATCGATACAGCGTCTCACAATCACTTGCACAGGTAAATGAAGGCTGGCTGGCTAAACAGCACACTGTGAGTAATCTCTAAATCCTTCAAGGCCTCCCAGTACAAACAGTTGGTAACTCTGTCCCCTGGCTGTACCACAAATATTAATTGTGATCTTGGACTCCATTATGACTGGCTTTTTTTTTTCTCTGAGCTCCCAACCTGCAGCTTTTTTGTTCAATGGCAAGTGTGAAGTCAAATGAAAGGAGATATTCAGGAACTTATAAATGACTGATACATCACTCTTAAACATGATTTGCTCAATGAAGACAGCTGGGTGGACTGGAAGATCCTAACAGTAGTCTTTGTGTTCTGTTTATTGCTGAAAATACCCTTGGGTAACAAAAAAGTAAATAAATAACATTTACAAACCAATCACAGCCTGGATCTTTTAAGGTACATGCTGCCTTTGTGAGAGCATGCTTGTAGCTGTGGGGACTTTAACCTCAAAATTAATGCTCCATGGACAATGGGGAAACTCCAAGATAAGCTGCCAAGATGGTGTAATGACACTGGGCAGCTGTGCCACTGAAAACTGCCCACTTGAAATCCTTGATGAATTTACAGATGGAATACATTCACTTGCAGGCTGAGCCTCTCAAAATGACAACAAGCATTTCACACACTGACACACAGCATTGTGCCAGGATGAGGGCAAACATGACATAAAGGTGAGGGCACCTCATTGCTCTAGCGGGCAGAGACTAGCTGCATGCCCTGCACTACAGACTCTGCTCTGGGTAGAGCTGCGAGGGCACCTGATGTTCTCCACAAGATAGAAGTCCGAGGTCTGGTAACTGGCTGGGGCATTCAGCAGTCACTGTTGGGATTCTCCTTAATGCAGAAAGATATAGCAGAGGAATATCTGAGCTCTGCTTCTTGTTTCCAAAAATGGGCCAGAGTAATTGTCCATTAGCTTGGGGAAAAGTGTCTCCTCAGTGCTTGGGGATAAAGTGTCTCCTTTGATCAGGGAGGGTACTGAAACAGCAGAACAGCTGTAACTTCCCAGAGAGGTCATCCTCAGCATACAACTGCCTCCTTCAGTAGGCAGCTAAGAAGCTGTTTGGAGTCAGAAGTGAGGGACAGGAATTCCATCAGGAAGGTTCTGAGCCATACTTCTCCCACAGACAAGGCTGAGTAACATCATCAACTTCAAAGTTCTTCGATCTCCCACCAGCCTCTTGTCCTTAGGGCATGAAATGGTTAAAGACGCCACTCAGCTCATGACTATCATGATAAAACTTTGTTCTAAATTCTCCATTTCACGATGCTAAAGAACCAACAACCTTTAAAAGCCCTGTATAAACAAGAAAAGAGGCAGTTCTACAGAGCAGTCTGCATTTGCTTTTAAGTCCACTGGTTATCCAAGGCTGTTGACTAATGGACAACAGAGACAAATTCTACTGCTCTTGGAGCGTACGTATTCCTGCAAGCATTACACAAGATGCTAATGATGAAATCTGCAGGCTTAATGGCAAGCATTAATTTATCTGAATCCCATCCTAAAAGAAGATCAGAGCCAAGAGGACATGTGCTTTCCTTGCAGCATGTTTAAGAAGTGGAGAGTGAGAAACAGAGCATAAGGCAAAAGTGGCAGCAGAGGATCCCCTCCAGCACTTTTCCAGAGCATGGCTGTCTCACATGCATTGTTATTTAAGTGTCCTTTCTCCCCTTGCACTCCCAGGACTGAAGGAAGGAAAGCTGTTTCATAGGAAGGAAGGACTGGTGTGGCTGTAATGAGACAGGACCACACGGCTTCCCCCACCATGCTGCGCCTTTTTACAGAGGAGGGAGAGACTAGGAAATTCACGTTATCTCTCATCTTAGTTGGCAGTAAGGGGATGAAGTTAACCCCAGTCCAGCTCTCATTTCAAACAGGGTTAGTGTCCAAAGCTGGAGCAGGTTGCTCAGGACTGCATTAAGTTGTGAGAATCTCCAGGGCCAGAAATGCCACAACCCCTCAGGACCTGTTCCTTGTCAGAACAATCTCAGGGAGAAAATTATTTTCTTTTATGTTCAGTCAGAATTTACCACACTGCAACTTTCTGCACCTAGAATGGGCAATTCCCAGCAACAGTCCAGACTGGCAGATAAATGGATTGAGAGCAGCCCTGCAGAGACAAACTTGGGGGTATTGGCAGACAAAAAATTGGACATGTGTGCTTGCAGCCTAGAAAGCCAACAGTGTCCTCGGCATCATCAAAAAAATTATGGCCAGCAGGTCAAGGGAAGTGATTCTCCTGCTATGCTCTCATGAGACCCCACCTGGAGCACTGCATCTGGAGTTCTGGAGACCTCAGAAGGACTACAGCAGGTTCACAAGAGGCCACAAAAAAGGATCCAAGGGCTATAATACTTTTGTGAAGGGCTAAGAGAGTTGGAGTTGCTCAGTCTGGAAAAGAGAAGGCTCTGGGGAGACCTTATAGTAGCCTTTCAATATATAAAGAGGGTTTATAAGAAAGACAGAGAAACTTTTTACCACACACTGTAGTGATGGGATGTGGGCAATGGTTTCAAACTAAAAGTAGGTTAAGATTGGATATTAAGAAGAAATTCTTCCCTGTGAAGGTGGTGAGTCACTGGCACAAGTTGCCCAAAGAAGCTGTGGATGCCCCATCCCTGAAAGTGTGCAAGGTCAAGCTGGATGGGGCTTTAGGCAACCTGGTCTAGTGAAAGATCCATCTGAATCTCATGACACTTCAGACGCCACCTCAGCAGTACTGAGCAGAAGAGAACAACCTTCTCTTGGTCTGCCTCACATGCAGTCACTGCCATGTTGCCAATGCTTTGCTGACCCTGTGCAGCTTCCTGCTGCCATTCTTGCTTATGCAGAGGAGAGATGCTCTGTGTGCCCCACCAGCTCAGCTCCAAAGCAAGGACTGGGCTGAACTCTCAGCTACATGCTCCAGCAGTTGCAGTAGTCACTAGAGGCACACAGGACAGAGATTACTAAAAAAAGAAAAAAGGGCAAAAAAAAAGAAAAATCCACCCTGCTCTGCAAATCAGCTCAAAGTGTAGGCAGCAGGGGAAGAATGAATTTAGGTGATCTGTGTGTGAGGACTTGGGAGCACGTTTCGGTTGTAAGACAGCCAGAGAAAGCAAGCTAGAGAATGGGGCTTGCCACTCCTGCTGCTTGAGGAGGGAAATGTGGGGCAGGTAACCCAGGCCTGAGGAGTGCCACCTGGCAATCAAGGCAGTCAGCAGGGCACAGCTGTTTCCCTGCACTCAGAAGTTGCTCTTTTACTCTGCCTGCACCTCAAGCCCGCCTCTCAGCCCAGCTCTTAAACACCAGCTACCAGCAGCCTGTTTGTGGTCTACGCTGTGCAGAGACTACACACCAGAGAGCCTCCCCATCTTCCCATCCCTGCTAGAAAGGAGTTCCCCACCTCCACAGCTGGTAATGCTCCACTGCAGCATTGCTCCTGCAGTCACCTTCAAACACACGATTTCACAGCTTTCCCAAAGCACTGCTGATACTCGCTCTCCCCTTCACCCCACCTCTGACAGTGGTTAGAGACAAAAGGAAAAGCCCTATTCCAAATGGCGCTTTTTGTTCCCATGCTCTGCCCAATGCAAAAAGGGTAACATCCAGAGAATTTCAGAGCATAGGCAGATAATTTAAAATATACTAACAGCCAAAACTCACACAGACACATCAACACCCACGTTACACAGGACACCTTAATGCAAAGACATTAGTCACACTCAACAACATTAAAAACAATCCTGAAGAGCAGCTATACAGAATGGGATGCAGATAACAGAGTGAGAGGCTTCATTAGGAATTCTCAATTGCTTCAAGTTCAAATTCTCACCACAAAGCAGTACTAGTAGTTATTTATTATCATCCAGGAATTATTGTTTTCCATTAAAACCAGACATATTTCCAAATGATTCACACTACCTGAGAAATTAATGTTTTTGCAGCTCTGTTCCAGATCCTAGGTCAGGAATCTCCATTCTATTCCGGTAAATTCCACTAAGATATCACATGTAACAACAAGTTCTTGAAACAGTTTCATCAGATTTTCCCTTTAAGGTAACCCACTGCACTCCCACGTGAGGCACAGGCACCTCAAAGGCACAAGCAGCTGAAAGTGCTGCAGTGGAATCAGATGATCAGTGTAACCTTGGAGCCTCTGCAGACTCCTTTCAGCTTTGGAAACATATCCTGTGATTTTCAAACCAATCCAATGGGGAAGACACAAGCCAGTGCTGAACCTTAAGACTCAGATAATGCATATAAAAGCAATTTATATTAAAACAATTTTGAGAATGAATGTGAAAACAAAGTCTGACGGATTTTGCTGCAACACGTACCGAGGGTGCAGCACTGCAGCAAAAGCTGTCACTCCCATTTGTACGGAGCTGTGCAGCATGCAGCACGGGTGGCAGGGCTGATGACACCAGGCAGCAGAGCCACGCTGTCAGGAGTCGTCACTGCATAGCCCAGAGCTGTTCTACCTTTCTGCAAGCACTGCATTGCATGCAACAACACAGGAAAAATGTGAAAAGTAAACATTCTAGGTAAAGAGAAACATTCTTGAGCTAATTAAAGAGTTGCTTGAGCTTATGTTCATCGTGATCAGTCATGTAAAAAGACATTTTCAGCTCAGGATGAAGCTACCGTTTGTAGAGGTCAATTAGAGCACTGCAACACTTACAGGAGAAGGAGGAACACAGGCCCTACAGCATCACACAACAACATGCTCCCTCTGTTGCTTCCACACCACCTTTACCTACTTTGGCACTTGCCCTTCCAGTGAAGTGTACTTGCTGTCACCTGCTTCTGCACCCTCAGAGAAGATGGGAGCAGTCAATGGGATGACCTGCTATATGTTGCCCACTGGTTCCCAGAATGGAGGAGCTGCTGGCCTGGAGCAGAGGTGATGTGTGCCACCAGAAGGCACCTTCCTCAGCTGCCCCACAGGACTGCTGTGCCATGACACAGGTCAGGCAGCCCTCTCACATCACCTGCCTACAGCCACAGATGCTTTCCTCTCCTACTGTGCAGCCTGACACATGAGCCCCAAGCTCCAGCGGTTTTGTAATATTAACCACCAAAGCCGAATCCTACCAGGGCTGAGAAAGCCTTGGTTCTCATCTCCTGCTGCTCTGCTTTCTCAGAGGCACGCTCAAGGATGGCCATAACACTATTTGCAAGGGGTCAGAATGAAATCTGTCCTACTACTTCAGAGCCAAACAATCACAAATCTAAACAAGGAACATGGGGTTTTGTGGGGGGGGCAAAAAAAAAAAAAAATCTTATTTTTATCTTATGCCCTCCCCCCACTCCAGGCATCAAGTTTGCAAGTTGAAATCACAAACCTCAAAACCGGCTGAGTTAATTTGATACAAAGGAAGGTTTGATACTATGGCCTGGGCAGTACAGCAGGTCAAACTATGACTTAATCTATGACTTAAAAACCAATAGCTAAGTAAATTCGGAACTATAAATGTTTACATGCAGGGGCTTGTCCACCCAGTACTGATTAAAAATCGTTAAAGCCTACACTTTCCCCTTCGTGACTTGAAGCGGCAAAACCACCACATTCCTTGCAAATCAGGGCAGACAGCAAGGACGAGTGAAGAGGAAGTCTCCACAGTTGCCAGTGCATGTCTCCCACTGCTTCATCTTAGAGCATCCAGAAGCCCACCTGTCAGAAGTGGGATCTGCCCATGCAACCAGGCCACTCTGCTTGCACCTGCCGCCAAGGGAGGATAGTGAGAACGGCTGGGTTGTGGACAGCTGGTCCCTTGACAGACAGGGCAGGGCAGGATGGCAGCTATTACGCTGCAGCAGGTCAGGGAGCAGCCATACGGAAGTTTTCAGCTCACGCAAAGTATTTGCACACATGAGACCAGTACACTTTGCTGGCTCAAGTTCAATACAGCTGCTCAGGGCCCAGATGATAGGACTCTGAAGTTACTTTGCGAGGAAGACATTTGAGGTTTGCTCAATCCAATGAAGCTCTGACAAACAGGGCCAAAAGGATTGGGACTTAACAAATGTAGGAAATTTTCCACTGAAGTCCTCTAAACATGATGTCTCTAACTCCTCTGCCAAAACCTGGGCAGCACTTTGTGCAAGCAGGAGCTTTGCAAAGGTAGCACATCAAAACTCACTGTGATAGCATGGTGGTGACAGAGATCTCAATGCAGGCAGCAATGCTTAGTATGCTCAAGGGATGCTATCACTGCACAAGTGACTTCACAGACTTTGGACCAGATCCTCAAACTTAGGTTTTAGTCATTTTCAGGTGGCCCTGCACCTGCCTCCTTCTAGCTTTGTGCACCCCTCTGTTGGCCAGCATAAAGCACCCCTGCAGCCAGGCTGGGAAGCAGGCAGGGCTAGAGGAAGTGGGGAGAAGGCTGATAGTTAATTTTCACCCAGATCAACTCCCTGACATGGCTGTATGCAGTTTTTGTCAGCTGGTGTAGGGCTAAAAAGGGCACTTGGAGGAGAAAGTGGTTAGGACAAAAGGAAAGGCAAATCCACCTCCTGCAGGCGCAGTGCCCACCTGCACTGATGTAGCTCTTCCCAAATCCATGACTGGAGAGGATGTGAAAATCCCTGTCTCTCCTCCCACTTGACAAGAGCAAGCAGCCACTCTCATCTGCCCACTATCAAACAGAAACAAACTTACCAGTTTCTGTGTTCTTATACTTTATACCTGGGTATTGGCAACTTTGTTCCTAAGGAAAGAAATGATCAGTTTCATTCCTAGCGTTATCGGTGTGGATCCTAAGGGGCTCTGCTATGGGAAGAGCTTCTCATGGCACACAAGACTGCAGAGTAGGCTGAGTGCTAAGTACAACAGTAAAACTCATTTTTTTTCTAAACACCCCTTCTCCTTTCAGCCCATCACTCACAGGGTGCATTCACCTCTCTGGACTGTGTTTCTATGAGAAATTCAAATGTTCGGGAATGCAAATGTTACATTCCCCGTACAACTACTGCAAGAAAGCACTGAAATATTTTCAGCTTTCTTTTACAGACAAGGAAACAGAAACTGCCTGTGCATAGCACTCATGCTTCTGTGCATGCTGCTGTCACGTTTAGGTAAAGCTGTGTGTTGCACCTGCACATCTTACTCCACCCAGGTGAGCATTAAAGAACACAGGGCTGAGGCATCCTTACAACCCCTTATCTGCCAAGATTAGAGCCGCAGCAGGTGAACATCACTGCCAAAACCTAAGACACCACCAGAGACACAAAAGCATTAAGGCCTCAATTGCCACATTCTGATGGCTGACATCCAATGCCAAACTTTGTATTTGATCATCTCAGAAAGCGCTGGTTTGTAGGCTGCTGAATCAACCCAAACCCAACCGACTTCACAGGAATGGCATGCCTGGCATGCCTTCTCAGTCAGGGTGGTTATGAAGGCTCCTAAATCTGGACAGTTAAGGGCAAATGGTTTGTGAGTTTTCCACCAAGCTCATTCTGTCACCAGCTTTAAACCCTCAAATCCAGAGAGATCTGACTGTCCACTGTGTGTGCAGTGAGTGGCTGCAGTTGCCACCAGGAGAAGGCTGCCAGCTCCTGTTACCCTGGTAAACAGCTGAGCTTGGACAGGAAGCTTAGTCACACCTTTGGTGGTTATGGAGGAAAGCGGAGATCAACTTAAAGGACTAAAGCCTTCCAAAGATTCAGCCCATCGAAAGCAAAGAGAATAACAGCATGGAAAGACAAAGCCAACCACCAGCTATGGGAATGTAGGAAGTGCTGGCAAGCAACACCTGCTCATCAGCTGTCACGGAGTATCCAAAAACTTTCATGCTTTCTACTTCACATGTGCGAATACAACCATTACCCAAGGCAAAATGTCTGTACAGCAGGTCTTAGACTTGCAAAGACATAAGTAACCATGCCATAACCATCACAACAAAAGTTCTCCATTCCAACATGTTCTAAGTGTTCTCATGACCTGCAGTCAACTAGTTAGTGCAAAACATACTACTGCTACGAATCATCACCCTCGTGGGAATCTTCCAAACAAACCAACTGCATAAAGAGATTATTTGCTTCATTTTAATGTAACAATTGTATCAAAATTGTCCTTTTTTGTCATTTGGCTCTGTAATGCCAGCCATACTTTCTGAAAAGCTTCCACGAGGAAAGAGGCCTCTGGTTCCTCATCAACTGCAGCCCACGGTGGGAAGGAAAGGTTTCATGGAGTACAAACACAACTTCAGAGTGCCTGGGTACAATACTCTGGTAAGGTCATGCTCAAAGATGTAATCACCAACCCATTTGAACATACAAAACAATGTGGTCTAGATGGCAAAGCATTTAAATACTATTTCTTGTGATAGCCACATCTGAGAGCTCTCTTTTTTAACATGAGTTATTTTTGCCTACAATTCCTAGCCTCATATTAAATAAAGAAAGTCAGTAACTTATTCTCAGTTGGGCAATTTTCAGAACACAGAGAAAGCCAGAAGGCTAGCGAAAAGTCCACACTGTTGTAACTTACTTCGGCTTCCTAGGAGGTCAACATCAGTCAGATTGCCCTGTACTGGAGTGCAGAAACTTTACCATTCCATAGCATTTTGAGGAAGCTGGGGTTGAAGGGCTACTCAGATCAGGAGACACAGGGGACCTGACTACTCTTGAACTGCGCTGTTCTCCCACACTCCCTTGCCCCAATTCATTCCTTCCCACAGGAAATTTCAGACACATGTCCAAAAGAAACACAGCAATCAGCTCTCCATGTCCTCCTCCTCATTGCAGCATTACAGAGGGCTGGCTGCCCTGAGCAGCCCCAGGCGTCCAGGCAGGATGCCGGTGAGGGGGCCCCATGCCCAGGAGGGGTCTTGCACTCCAGGCCCCTGCACAGCTATCACTCCCTAGGACCTCCTGGAGCCCCGGGGTGGGGGCGTCAGCCTGGCAGGCAGTGCCGACAGTTTTGTGCCGTCCTTACTGCTGCAGAGCCAATACAATGGAGGAATTACACTTCTGCAAGTGCCGCAGACGCAAACCAGCCACAGAGCACGCTGTCCCTGCCGAAATATGCCAGCTGGCTACTGGCTGCACAAGCTGACCAGAAGCACAGAGCTGATGGTTCTGTACTCGCACAGATGGTAACACGGGGGAACAACGTCCCCCTTCAACGTCCTGCAGGTCAGCAGATGCATACCTCTGCCAAGAGGCTGTAGGTATGTGGTAAAGTGACTGCATTTTTTCTCCTAAATGCGTAATGCCAGAGACTATTCCAGGTTGTAAAAATCCCCCTTCCACTGTCATCACTCTGGTACTGCTCGAGAGGCGCTCACCCACCCCAGCGGCTCCCGGTGAGAGACTGGATAAGCAATAACCCCAACACACGCGGCAGCGGTGAGCACTCCTTCCCCTGATTCTTGTGGAGCATTTCAACAGAATTTACGCACCAATTAAAATCTAATCCCACTGCACCTAACTCAAATGTGATTAGTTGGGATGGTCACTTTAACTTGTGTTTAATTGGTTTAAAGGCTTCAGATGTAGCGCTAGAAGGGGAAAAAAAAAATGCAGATTTGCAATAAAAGCGCAACCACCAAGGACAACCAGCAAAGGTCTGCTGTGCCACTGGCTTCACATGCCAGCACATGGGACACTGGACAAAGCCAAATGGGGTACGTTTCAGAAATTTTCGAAAGAGGAAAAGTTTCACAATGCTCCATCAATTCCCCCACGACGGGGGAGCAAAGAAGACTGAAGTGATTAACAAAGTCAGAGCATCAGAAAAGCACATATATAAAAGAACGTTATTAATTATATGATAAAGGCGGGCAGGCTGGGAAAGTAGGAGGAATTCAGGAAAAATAAGCAACAGGAAAGGGAATATGTGGCTGTAGCAACAAAAAAA
>VZRN01001640.1:1265854-1276434 GCA_013397935.1 Dasyornis broadbenti | reverse complement strand
CCGCCGGTCTGCGGCATCCCCCGCCCGCCGCCCCCTCATCGCCCACTTCTGCCTACCTGGGCAGCAGGAGTAGCCAGGCTTGCTTCCCTCCCTCCCAGCCCGGGCTTGGGCAGCCGCAGCCCGCGAGGGGCTCCGGGGCTCGGGCGGCGGGTGTGGGCGCTGACAATGAGGGGAGGGACGCGGTACCGGGCGGTGCTTGACGTCAGCAGGAGTGGGGCGGGGACTGACGGCCCGGCCCGGCCGCGGTGCAGCTCCGCGGCGCCCGCCCCTGGCCCTGGAGAGGGCGGGGAGGGACTGGCCGCCATTTTGGGGGGTTCGAGAGGCGCTCGGGGTAGGGAGGGGAAATCTTTTGAAGGGCCTCAGGGAGGAATTGGGCGGGGTTGGGTGTCGTAGACGCGGCGCAGCGCAGGCGCTTCCGTGGTTGGTTTCACGGTGGGTTCGTGCTCCAGAGCCCGTAGGACAACCTTTTCTCCGGCCTCGGGGCTTTGGTGGCGGAGAGGGCAGTACTGGTCCCGGCTCTGTAAAAACAGGGCAGAGCCTCGCGCCAGGTGGCACAGCGAGGTTTTATCCTCCTCTCCCGTCTCCCGTTACATCCCCCCTTCAGTACCATGTCTTGGATAGTTTGAGACTTGGTGGTCAGTCCAGCTGTGGTTGGTTCCACCTCTGGTATCTGCAGCCCGGGGATATCGAGGTGGGATCAGAGACAGCAGCCCCTGCCAGCACTAACCGGGAAAAGTTGCTCCCGATGTGCATGGGCGGTAAGCAGAGCCCCGCGACTGCTGACTGGGCGGGTGACGCGATGGAGGACACCGGGACCGCTCGGTCCTCTCTACATCACCGCGCTGCCCTTGCCCAGCTGAGTCCACAACAGACATGGTCAGAAGCCGGTGAGCAATTCTGGCCTCCTGGCCAGGCAACGAGACGTGACGAGGCTCGGAATGGATTGTGCCCTTTGGCCAGTGTGTCCTTAGCTAAAGTTGTCCTTCAACATTGTTTTATTTCAAACCACGCCAAAGGAAGATGCTTCAAGCGTCAGGTGGTCTGGCTTGTCACAATTTGATAAAGTATTTTCCTTGCTGTGATACTGAGTTTAAATATTGCCCTTTCATCCTGTTTCCATAGCAGAGCCTGACATAAACTTGTTCTGAATGAAATGTCAACAATTTTGAATGAATTCCCTAAAATCCCTGTTCACAGGAAGATACAAAATGAACAAGACCTTGTTCGCAGGCATACTGAGAAGGGCTGTGTACTCATTCTCACTGGGGAAAGCAATTGCCTTTTCCAGACACCACCTGTGCACCAGCGTGCAAGCAGCAGAGACATGCTCCATGTGCTGCTCTGCAGTGCAACTGCATTCAGTGGTTTTTGGTTCTCCACTTTACAGATGCTACTTCTAATTTCTGAACCAGTATGAGGGAGGTTTGCTAACACAAAGACAGTTCTGGATATGCATGTTGCAATGGTGTGTCTCAGTATAACTGGGAGATGAAATGGAATTTTTAAAAAGGTAGGTTTTATTTCAGCAAGTGCTCTAAGGTTGCCAGGAGTTGTGTACATTAGAGCCTAGTGTCTTCTATGTGCTTCTTGGATTTTCTGTATTGGCAGAGGAATGGGGGCTGTGCTTGGATACTTTTTTATATGGTTTATGGGTAAACTCATTGCTGCAGCATGATACTGGCACGAAAGGTACCCAAGTGTTTCAAAAATGCATATGGGAGAAGAAAGTTCAGTCAGTGGCTGCTAAGGACCACAATGGTGCCACCTCTGACTAAAGAAGAACCTGAAGAGGTGTTGGGAAAGTTTTTGTCATCCTTTCTCACGCATAATCTCCCTTGCTACTGGGTCCACATTGGTTTCCACAGTGAAAACAGCTAAAAGTATTCATAGTTTAGACCCCATCATTAAGAAGATGGAAGTTTGGGCACTGAGATGGACTCAGGGGCTCTGGGGGGCAGCATTCAGGAGAGGATGAGATGAGAACAGACAGAAGAGGGATTGTGTATCCTCATGGCAGGCCCTCTCCTTAGTGTACCATCTGCAGGTGATGGTACAGGTGAATTATACCATCTGGTGATCGTGGTCTGCTGGCTGCAGCAAGCTGTGCAGGATCTTTCCTGGCACCCAGAGGAGCCACTTAGCAACCATTGTAGGGACATCTGGGGAAAAAGTTTTCTACCACCGGTGCTGGCACCCTGCTTTGGGATTTGGAAACCCAGCACCCGTCCTTGCAATCCAAGAGATAAGCATTGCAACCATGCCTCAGGCTTTGGTGAGTCCTCATCATGCAGTAGCACAAACAAGACCAAATGCTCATTAAGAGCTGGGAGAGACACTCTTCTGCCTCCTGTACCACCGGATGCCAGCTGCATTGGCGCAGTGAACTGCTGCTGGAGGGAAAGCAGAAAGCGTGAGGTAAAGTCCTGACCCAACCAGCCAGCCTGAGTGATGGAGAGAAGTGAAGGAAAACAAATTGAGCTGAGCTGATAAAGGGGGAGAAAGAAGCCCTTCACCAAGGCAGCAATTAAACCAGCTGCTGGGTGGGGTCTGCAGTATGAGGAAGAGAGTGAATGGAAAACCAGGGAATGACAAATGTCAGATCTGTGGATCCAAGTGGGAGACACCCTGCCTGCTGTGTGTCAAGTGGAAGCAGCATGGCTTCAGCTGGTGGTACAGTGCCTGTGGCAACAAGGATTGCCACTGCCCAGGCTGATATTTTGAAGAAAAAAGCTTAGTGATGTGAGGTTAGAGACTTAGAAATTTCTGTTCAGGGAAAGGAAAAGATGTAGAGGAAAACTAAGGAAGCTCTGTCTGCTCTAAGAGAAAGCAATTTTTTTCTTTAATGTTTTTATTGATGGGAACTTAGTGCAGTCTATGGAAGCTGCAGAAAAAGGTACAGAAAGGCACAACTGGAATGAGGAATGTTACAAGGTGAGGAGGCAACTCCAACTCGTGTCTGGGCTGGTGTTGGAGATTGGGAATTTTTTCCGTCCTGTTGCTAGGGAACCTTAACAACTGGGTACTTAAGAGACAAAAGCTTGTGGCTGGGCGGAGTCAGGGGAGGAAAAGCACCTGGCAAGGTCACTTGCTCCCAGGACATTGCAGGGGACAGTTCTGCCTTTTTTTCGCTGCGACCACGGGAGCCCAGCTCGGCACTGCCTTGTTTTTTCTTCCTTGCTGGGTGAGCTTTCGTTTGGGAAAAAGCACGGGACCCTGACCCTTTTCCCCCACCCCACGCTGGAGTGCGTGTCTCCCCTGGCTGCAAATGGCAGCTGCCACGTTGGAGCCCGGCTGTCGCTGACCCGCATTCCCCGCCTGCCGGGACGCACTGCGGCTTCTGCCACCGCTGTGGAGTTTCTGTCCCCTTTTGCTTGCTGGTCCGAGTGAACTGCCATCCAGCTTGCAGCTCCGAGGTTTCCCGCTGCAGCCCATTTCGCCATCTAGCCACCCTGCCATCCGGTCTGTCTGCCAATATTCACATCAAGAGGAGACCTGACCTCGCGGCACAGAGTCCCCTGCAGCTGCGCGGGAGTCACTGCACCTGCCCTGCCCGGCTGGGAGCCCAACACTGCCCCTGCCGGCCGTGACCAGAACTGCACCAAAGGCAGTGGGGTGGTGTCTGGCAGCCCAGAGAAAGCTGCCACCGGTTTTCCGGTTTGTCTGTTTGTTATTGCTAATGTTGTTATTGCTTGTTTTTCTCCTTATAGATGCTAGTAAAGAACTGTTATTCCTTTTCCCATATCTTTGCCTGAGAGCCCTTGATTTCAAAGTTGTAACATTTGGAGGGAAGGGGGGTAATATCCTCTATTGTAAGGGAGGTTCCCACCTTCCTTAGCAGACACCTGTCTTTCAAACTAAGACAGCTGGGGAGTTGCTGAACAAAAAATATCCAAGTGGCAGGAAAGATGGAAGCAGTTAGGGAAGCCCAACTCGTCCTGAAGAGTAAAAGGGACCAGGAAGGAGGAAAACTACGCAGAGGCTGGAACAGGAAGAGGAGGCAGATGCACAGGGGAGTAGAGGAGGAGGCACACTGCTGGTGGTGTGCTCTTACCTAGAGCGGGCTGGAGAAGACCACTCTGCTTGTGGGCAGATATGGATAGCAGGGTAGGTTGGGAAGGATGTAGTGATCTCCTTACCTGGAAGACTATGAGTAGAGAGTGGTGTTCTCCTCTGCTTACAGGACATGATAGAAAGGCTGTTTAGTTCCAAGGGAGCAGGGTGTAAGTAATGTGGGCAGGTGTGACCAGAGATGATGGGCGAGGGGAGATGACAAATACAATAAAATCACTAATGATATGGGGAAGCAACAGAAGCTGTCAGTGTGTCTGACGGCAGAAGATCCATATGGGTGTAGTAGCTTAAAACAAATAAAAGTAACTCATGCATCTTATGCACAACTTGATAACAAGAGAAGTGGATGGCTCTAGGATGCCATGAACACCAGAGGCATGAGATTCAAAAGAGATTAGCCAAACTCACAGAGAGCAGATTTCTCAGTGGTTATTAAAAATGCCTGAGTCATCTTCTAGTTCATGAAGTCCCTGAAATGACTCTTCAGGTATTCTTGCTATTCTGTACTTGCTGTGTTTGTATGGTGAATTTAAGTGAGGTGTCTGAGTTGATCTTGTTGCTGCTGATACATGCAGTTGTATGTCCCTCATAAAACTACTTCTATGTGCTGCTTCTTCTGCGCCAGTTCTGGGATTTGCTCAGTTTATCAAACTGGCAGAAAACTAACTCAGAATGAATACTTTTCTGCCTCTAGTGAGTTGAATTAGCCCACTGTTTTCTAAGCCAGTGGTTCTTGCTTCTTTCTGCAAAGTAGAAGTGGAGATTCTCCTGTTATTACCTGATTCCAGGTGTTCAGGTTTTAAGTATTTAGAAGATCAGACTAATGATAAGATCCTGATATTTGTTGAATTAATTTCTAACAGCTCCTGTCAGAGCTTGAGCCTTGGTTATGCTCAGTGCCTCTCAGAGTTTAGGAACATTATTAAACACAGCAAGCAGGGAAAAAGAAACAGAATCATGCTCGTGTGGATAGAAGTGTGACATGGCTTGATAGTCTCATATTATCAGCAGTCTATATGGCAATATAAGTTTTGTTGGGTTTGGGGTTTTGTGTGTATAACTGTTTCTTATTCCTAGAATCAGCAAGGTGCCACCATTAGCCCCCACAGAAGCCTGCAGACATGTCCACATATGGTAACAAAGGCACTGAGAAGCAAACAGCCATATAAGAAACAGGTTCTTGTCTTGTTAGTTGGTACTGCTGCCATCTTCCTCTCAGAAAGCATATGCTGTGGCAGTACAGTGAGAACACCATCTCCTCAAACCAAGGGGTTTTATATCAGCCTTCACCAACTTAATAAGGAGTCAGAACCTGACACACCTGGAGAACACCAGAATGGGGAGTAGTAGTTGCTGGAAATAATAAACAGGATTTGCACACATTATGAGCAGGGTTTGCCTGAATACATCAGACATCTCCACTACAGGTACTTCTACACAAGTCTCATTTCATTTCAGTCTTACAACCTAGGTAATGTAAATAATGTCATTAAAGTCAGTTGGTTTGAGGGGATGTGTCACCCCTTCCTGGAACAGACATCTTAAAAATGTCAGCTGAATTAGGTTTACACATGGGGCCAGAAGGGATGTATTTAAGGATGCCAAGGGTACTTGCCAATATTATTTCAAGATTGGATTCTGTCATCTTTGAAAGATGATGGTGATTGGGAAACATTCCTGGTGATTGAAAAAAGACAAATGTCATCATATCTGTCATCAAGAATGGCAAGAAGGAGGATTCAGGCAATACTCAGCTAGTTGGTTAGCCTCAACTCAGTCCCTAGGAAGACTGGACAGCACATCCTCCTGGAAGCTATTTCCAAGCATGTGAAGGACAAAGAAGTGACTGGGAAGAGCCAGTAGGTTTTTACTGGACCAACCTGATTACTTTCTACAAAGAGACAACAGCCTGTGTTGCCAACAGGAAAGCACTTGATGTTGTACTGATTGATCGTAGCATTGGCTTTATCAAGGCTTTTGACATGATCCCCACAGCCTACTTGTAGGCATATTGCTGAGATTTGGACTGGATAAATGGAATGTGAAGGGAATGGAGAAGTGGCTTGGTGGCTGGGCTGAACAGCTCATATCAACAACATGATGTCCATTTGGCAACTAGTTCCTAGGGCCATCCATTAGGGATGCAAATTGATAAGTCAGTAGTGATTAATGTCTTTATTAATGACCTGGACAATGAGCAGTCTCACCAAGTTTGCAAACCAAACACCATACTGGGGAGAGCAATTGCAATGTATAGGTCAGGGCTGGGGAAGAGGACCTCCTCCTCGGTAACAGGTGCTGGAAACATAACTGCTGTGAAGATGTGACTTGCCACCAGAAGCTGGAGGTGGTGTGTATGTGAAGACGACATAGAGGAAATCTGGCAGAAAGGGCTCTTAACTTTACATTTCACCTTGTTCCACCAGTGATGAAATCTGTTATTGACCAGAAGTGTATGGAATATGTGTCAAGTCATTGGTGTTTTCAACTGAATCATCTTGGCTGTATTGAAAAAGAATTCAGAAAAGTTGGATGAATTTTGCTGAAGTTGTTGGGAACTCCTCACCTGTGAGTGACGAGAGGTACTGAGCACCTGTAGCCAAACTGTCATAATGTAAGTTGCATGAGAACCATAGTGTCTTGGAGTGATTTTATGATGATACTCTATTCCTGATTGTCTGCTTTATGCCCAGAAACGGGTCCTGTAGCTTTAAGCGGGAACCCGGGGACGGGTGGGAGCCGGGGGAACTCTGGCGCGGGCTTTGTTCAAGGTCTCGCTCCTCTGTGCTCGGCTTGCAGCTCGAACAGGTTACATTGTTGCTTTTAACGAGCCTGGTTTTTGTTAGCTTAGGCAAGAAGTTTCTTTCCCTTGGACTGGAGTAGCAATTCTTCGGTGACTTCTGTTGTTTCCTCTGGAACTGTTCGTCTTCGGTTTCTGTCCGAGATCATACCATGGGCAGGAGCCGGCCAGCGTGGACCGGCAGGGAAGCCATGGAGACAACCCATCTCAACCCAGACCTTGGGAAAAGCTGAACCGCCGAAAGAAAGAACTCGAAATCCACCAGCTTTTTCTGCAGCAAGGAGACCAACCTAGGACGGCTCATCAGGTTCCCATCTGTTTTTTGCCTCCGAGCTCCCCCGTGGACTTTTCTTCCCTTTTGCTGAGACAAAGGCCGTCTGATATTTTGTTCTCTCTGGCCACGGGTCCAATAGAGCTTTCTTTCCCTTGCCCTGGCATTTTGGTTTTTCTCGCTTTGCTGTGGGTAGGCGTGAGTGTGTGTGTGGGTAAGGCTCTGAAGGTTCAATATCTAACAGTCACTCTTTTTTTCCCCTGTATGGTGCAGGCACTTTGTTTGTCAAATAAACAGTTGGGTTTTTTTCACCTTCACCAACCAATATTCATTTCATATCAGTGGGAAGGGATTGCTAAAATCCTTTTCTTAGAGAAAACACTCATTACAGAGCATTTTCTCCCAAAACTTGTCTCCAAACCAAGACACATAGCTACAGCTGTCTGTCTTGACATTCGTTCAAGGACTTGCAAGGTTTACTGCAGAGGGAGTTGTAAACTCAAAAAATAAATGCAGGATACTGAGAACTAGTTTCCATGGTATTTCAAAATTTGAAATTGTCTATCCATCATTAACTGCTACGGAATAGACAGTGTGGTAAACACATAATGTTGGCTTTTCGCAAATATTAAAATAGATGCTGTGTATATAATGTTAACTCTTACAGAAATAGTTTTGTTATAAACATATAGTTGTGAAATAATAACTAAATCCTTTATTTTTGGGACTTAGACATAGTAGTGAAATAATTGATATAGTTGTTTTAGTTAACTTACAATAAGTAAACCACCTGCCTGGTTGGATAACATCCGAAGAGTGGGCGTAACAAAGATCCCTACTGACGTTTGGACTATCAGTAACTGTCACCTACTGAGAGTAGAAGGGGGACCCCTTGAAAGAAGAGGACTGCGCATGCTCTAAAAAAGTGGGTCAGAAAAAGGACCATGCAAAAAAGTTCCTGGAACACGTAAACTAATCCAGGGAATGTGTAAATATGTATAATTGTTTATGAATATGTTTTTGACTGATGCAATAGGAAGGGTATGTAAGGAATCTCACTACCTTGAGACAGCGTGCATTTTTTGGTGCCAAAAAGAAGCACCCAGCGCTGCCACTTTTGTTTTATTATCTCTGCCCCCTATTGTCCCTTATTAAACCTTTTAAATTCTAACAAGAGAGTGAGCTTCTTTTCTCGCAACAGGAAAATACCATCATATCTTCATAGTACCAAAATACCTTTTGCATTAGAATATCAGAGTGGTAAAAATCATAATTGTCAATGAAAGCATTCTGACACTGTTGTAAAGTGTGTTCTGCAAAAACATTCCCATCACGTCATAGACTGATTACATACACAAAACAGTAGGAGACTTTTTGGCACGTTTTTTTATGAAGATGTGGTCTGTTCATCAATAGGGCTTCATATTCTTAGGCAGTCTTACATATACAGCATTTGTTCCTTTGTATTCCCCTCACAAGGAACTGTTTTCAGATTGGTGAGCATGGCAGAATTGCTTCAACTCACAGGCTTTCAATGACCATTTTTCTTTCACATAGCAAGATTCAGGTTTGTCCTGGCAGAAGTGATCATATTCCACTTTCATTGTCCTGCCAGTCTTCCATTATGGTGATGCTTGTCCTCTTCCCTGGTTGTAGGAATAACCTGCACTGGAATTAAATTGCAGGGTGCTGCAGTGAACATGCATGCTTTGCCTTATATTTAGCTATTTCTTCTGTTTTCAATAAATTTCACATTATCATTGAAATAACTGTCTTCTTGGACATATCAATATGTACTTCTATACAAACATAACATGTTTTATCTTACCTTTGTGCTCAATATTGCGCAATATTGAGCTTCATTGGAGAGGCACTGAGAAATCACACAGCCCTCATGTACCTTCTGTGAAATGCATTTGTGTGCTCTGGACTGCAATCCACAGAGCATTGTAAAATATGGTAAATATGGACATTGATCTCTGTGACATGAGAGCCTCCTCTCAACTCAGAGGCTGTGGGTGTTATTTATCTTTAATTTATGATCCCTAGCAAGTGTTTTTGCCTGCCAGTTCCATATCACTGTTTTTTCCAGTATAAGCTACTGAGGCACCCTATCAAATATTTACTAACAATAAGAATGGTGTAATATGAGACCATATGGCTTTTAAAATTAACCTATAATCTAATAAAAGAAAGGGCCTACTTTGTTTACTCTTGAATTAAACAGTGTGAGTGGTGGATCATCTTCATATGCTGTATTTTGTCATTCTGTTCATCACTGGAAATCTTCAGAAGTAGGAAATACAGGAAGAGGGAAAAAGCATAGTTGCTACAGGCAGAGCAATGGGAATGAACTAGCCAGCCTCTCAAAGACTCTTCCAGGACCATGATCTGTAATTTTATGTTTCACACTGAGCAGGTTAATCACCCAGGGATCTTGGAAGTGATCATGAACTGGCCCAAAGGTGAACATTTTGGACTATCATCATCAGAAGAGGATGACAAATTGACACGTGCTGATAAGGCCCACCATAAAATCAGCTACCAGAAAATGAGAAGTAATGCACTCTTTTTTCTGACACTTCCTGCCATATTGTAGGGCTACACTGAAAATGGAGTTCTGTCATATGGAGTTCTACGTGACGAGAAGATATTGAGGGACAAAGGTGGATGGAGTCAGGTTGCAGAGCTGAAAGCTTTCCAGCTGGCTTTAGTTATTGCTGAATGAGAGAAATGGCCATCACTCTACCTCTACACTGACTCATGGATGCTGGCAAATGCTCTGCAGGGGTAGCTGGAGTGACGGAAAAAGACCCAGAGGGAGACCCATCTGGGCTGCCAAAGTGTGGCAAGACAACACTGTGCAGGTAGAGAAGTTGGCTGTGAAAGTCTGTCTTGTGGATGCACATGTACCCAAGAGTCAGGCTACTGAAGGACATCACAACAATAGACGGGGGACTGGGCTGCCAAGATTAAAGTTTTCAGGTAGATCTGGACTGGTAACGTAAGGGTGAGTCATTTCCGGCTTGGTGAGCCCAAGATGCCTCAGATCATCAGGGAAGAGATGCAACATGCAGGTGGGCTGCTCATAATCCAGGGGTGGGCTTAACCATGGACCTTATCTCCCTGGTTATCCATAGCTGTGAAACATGAGCTGTGATCGGTCTGGGTGTCAATGATTGAAATATAAATCTGGGGAGGCCTGGCAGATTGATTATATCACACTCCCACACACCCTCCAAGGCAAGTGCTGTGTGCTGACAATGATGGGAACAAGCCCTGTATGGCTGGAGAAGCACCCTGTGCCTCATGGCACTGCCCAGAACACCATCCTGGGCCTTGAAATGCAAGTCCTCTGGTGGCATGTCTCCCCAGAAAGAATTGAGATGGACAACAGGACTCATTTCAAAAACAGCCTCATAGATATCCAGAGATATC
>VZRN01001640.1:1184373-1265657 GCA_013397935.1 Dasyornis broadbenti | reverse complement strand
AAGGAAGGAAGGAAGGAAGGAAGGAAGGAAGGAAGGAAGGAAGGAAGGAAGGAAGGAAGGAAGTCTACAGAGATGATTTCATGACTTCTGAAACTATGCACTCTTCAGACTGTGACAGTCTCCCAGCTCTAGCAGAAGACAGGAAAAGATTCCTGAGGGAGTGAGGGCATGTCATATGGGCACTCTCAAATCTAATGTTATACAACTCCAGAAAAACTAGGGTGCTCTTTGTTCTGGGGCTCAGCCACTGCTGGCAGCGCTGCTGGGTCATTTTGAAAGCAGTCTTGTCTTGCTGTGTGAATCTCAAACAGAAAGATTCCTCCAAATTCTACCAGCTGGTAGATGATGCAAAGTGATGTGGACCAAGGGGCATATGGCCTAACTTTAAACATTTTCTCTTTAAACCATAGCTCAGAGGCTGACCAAAACCCTGATCCAGGGAGACTTGTATCACCCATAACCATGATGGAAAAGATTATTCCAAAATAACACACTATGACTTCTGGAGAGGAATTGGCAGTTAGTCTGTCTCATTTAGAAGATGACAATGTACCAGATTATGCAGTGTCCTATGTTAAGCTAGGAGAGTTTTCTCCAGTCTCCACAAATGGTTCTCTGAGTGACAAGATCCTGCAGGATCCTGGAGTTGTATCTCTGAATTCATATAGTCAGATAGATCCTCTGCTGCAGGTCCAATATGAGACTGTATATCCCATTTTTCTAGTAGAGGTGGTTTTACTAACCTTTTGTGATGCCTCCATACTTCAGCTACCCTCACAGTAAGACTGGACAACATAGTAATGCCATACT
Organism: Dasyornis broadbenti; assembly: GCA_013397935.1. Taxonomy (NCBI): domain Eukaryota; kingdom Metazoa; phylum Chordata; class Aves; order Passeriformes; family Dasyornithidae; genus Dasyornis; species Dasyornis broadbenti. The sequence goes on along the minus strand of VZRN01001640.1, from coordinate 1,264,847 downwards.
GTCTGTCCCACAGTGGTAGCAATGGTGAGTGGCCTGCACACAGGCAGCCCAGAATGGAGTTTGGAGCTCCAAGTTGTACACTGCTATAACAGCAAATCGCCAGGGACTGGCCTCAGGTGTGGGAGCTCAGTTGTCTGCACTAGTTAACGGTTCAGGCCTTCCCCTGTGGGCTGTGGCCTGTGTCAACTCACATGTCCCCAAGCAATGTACCAGCACAGCTCAGGAGTGAGCACAGGTGACAGCCACCACTGCCAGCGGATACTCTGGACACACTTTGGAAGCAGACTGTGTGGCCATGGCCACGTAGAGGCACCATCAAAATCTCTTAAGCTTGACAGAGTGTGCTTTTGGGAGGGTAGAGGTGTCATGTCCCAAACAGAGCAGCCTTAAGTGCCCTCAGTGGGTGTTGTGAGAGACAGGACTACAGTTCTAATGACCACACAACTGCTGTGTCTGACTCTGCACCATATGGTGGTCCTGGGGCATCACTTCATGCTCCATCCTCCGCAGAGGCACCAGCAACAGGGAGAAGCTGCAAAGCTGTGCTGCAAATGCAAAGGAGAGGCTGAAAACTGTAGTGCACATGCACTGTGGTGGAGTGTGTTGGGATGGCCACAGCAGTGGATGGTGGAGATGAACTGGGGCAGGCTGAGATGGAAGGGCGGTCAGAAGGATGATGGGGTAACTTTCAAAGCAACGCATGCCTCTCATATGCAGTATAGACTTCTGATGTAAAATGCCCAACTAAAATGTTGCATGAAATTTGGGCTGCACCACTTGGTGTGCTGTCTTGTCTGAAACTTCATCCAAAACCTCCCTGTGCCAGTTTACCACCTGCCAAATCAGGGAAATAATCCCAGAGGCAGAGGATGTGCATGTCAGAAGGGACCTGCTCTGTGGCCCTAGCAGAGGGTCCTGACAGTATGATTCCTGACCGAAGCTTGTTTGACCAGTACTTAAGAGAATTCCAGACACAGTGATTTCACATCCACCCCAACAACCTGACTTACGAAGAAAGTTTCCCTTAGTGTGCCACTTCATTCTCCCCTCTCTAACTTCCCATATCTTGTCACCAAGGAGTAAACCTTCTGGCTATCTCATGAAGTCCTAGTCATTCCACACTGGCACTAACTATATTCTTCTGTTTCATTTTATGCATGCAAAAAATTAAATGACAGAAATATAAGATCAATAATTTTCATGCTATTTATTTCGTAGCATTTCTGCACTGGCTATTCTATTCATGATAAAATGTGTAATAATTCAAATAAATTGTCTTCTTTCTACAGTTCACCAAAAGCATAGCTTCAAATGCAGCATTTGTGAAATATCCACATAACTTACATCTGTGCTATGCCTCTCTGCCCTGCTGCTGATTATAGTCAGGCTGTGTCACACATCTTCTGAAAAAGTTAGAGGTTTTATCAGCTTCACATGCATAAGATGCACGCCATAGAAAATGTAAGTATCAGATCCTGCTCTCCAGAAACTTTCTCAGCCTACATAAATGGTTAATAATACACAGCAGAAATACTGACATCTTGCAAATACATACACAATTTCCTCCCATCAGGTTACAAAGCACGGTAGAATTGGGTAATGTGTCACCTCATCACACAAGACTAGCTCCCTGGTTCACACACCTTCCCTCATTGCAAAGCTTATTTCATGTGTTGTTGATCTTATATACAGATATGATCACTGCAGAGACCATGGACAAGTTCTGTTATAGAATGTACAATCCCAGACAGAAAGTATCAAATCAGCAAGGAATTACCAGTTACATGCACAGAACAGGGTAGCAGCAGAGATGGCAATTACCACTCCATTCCTTAGGAATTAAAACATGGAAAGTTTTGGGTAGGCTGTGAGATTGCACAAGGGTCAGTTACACAAGAGGAGAGTCTCAAGATGAACATTTTTTGAAAAGTATTAGTTTTTGGAAAGCCTGCTTAAATTCTTCATTGAAAGCTGTATAAATGACTGGATTGATTAATGAGTTTAGGTAACCCAACCAGGTAAAAAAGTCCAGTAGGATGGGATGAAACCAACAGGCATCTTGGCAGATTGGTAGGACTAGGGATGTGACAAAAAAAGGCAGCCAGCAGAAAATGAAAGCTCCCAGAATAATGCCTAAAGTTTTGGTAGCTTTCCTTTCTCTTGCAGCAGAAATTCTTTTCCTTTCCAGCACACTATCTGCAAGTTTTATTTTAACATGACCGATAAATATTGGGGATCCACCTGAATGGGAATGCCCTTCATGGAGGCTAGCATTAATGGAGCAGAGGGAGGACCCCGCAGAACCAGTGATCAGGTGTGCAGTGGTAAAGCGTTTCCCGTATAATGAGGGTGGATTCAGAATCCTGGATCGAGCTGCTACATAAATTCTACCGTACAATATCAGGAGGAGCACGGTTGGGATGTAGAAAGCTCCACAAGTAGAATAAATGGTGTAGGAAATTTGATCTGTGTTCACAGTACACTTTGCAATTTCTTCATGAGCTTTCACTTGCCTCCAGAAAAATGGTGGCACAGAGATACTAATAGAAATCATCCAGACCACGGCAATCATGAGGGCTGCTCGGCCAGCAGTCCGGCGTTTGGTGTATTCCAAAGCATCTGTGATAGCCCAGTATCTGTCCAGTGCAATAACACAGAGGTGTAGAATGGAGGCTGTGCAGCACGTGATGTCTGATGACAACCAGATATCACACAGCACTTGGCCAAAGGCCCACGTATGGGTGACAGTGTAAGCAATGCTGACAGGCATTACAAGGACAGACACTAAAAGATCAGTCATTGCCAAGGAGCCAATGAGGTAATTCGCAGGTGTTTGGAGCTTTCTAGTCAGAAAAATTGTAATAACAACAAAAACATTTGCAAGGATTGTTGCCAAAGTTATGACAGACAGGAGGATTGACAGTGAAATCTTCAGCCCTAAGAGTGTCCTTTCATCCCAAGACAGTGGTGTTTCAGTGAAATTTAGTGATTTATTTGCTGAGCTCTGGAGAGAGAACTGTACTGAATGGTTGTACTGAGTCATCCTCTGCTCTGACTTCACCTTCCAGTGTGATCTTTCTGGGACAATGAAGAAAGATGTTCACTTTTTTGGATAAAATAGAACTTTTCATACTTCGGTTCAACACTGAAGAAATATTAACTTGTTGAAAGCTTTAGCTGACACAGTAGATGAGGTAGTCTCTTAAACAGGATTTTCCATCACATCACATCAATTACCTCCTTGTTAAAGTAAAATGTCATCCAGACATGAGTCTGGTGTACGACAATGAAAACAGTACTATAAGCAATGGGAATTTAGGTGGTTTTCATCTTAAAGAAAACGGAATCATTCTTTATTATCTTTTTTTCACACCTCCTTTCTGACCTAATCCTCTGCAAAGCTGCATAAATCAATACTGAAGGGTAAGAGATGGAAAAGAAACATCTGGGCATGTAGTTGATGCCCCTTTGCTTGGGACAAAGCTACCCTCAGGAGTATTTTCCTTTTCTCTCTAACAGCTCACTGTGATATTTTTGGTATTTACAAGGGACGCTTCATTAGTAGAGTACCTAAAATATAAAACAATACTCCTGGATTCCTTCTGTAAACATAATTTCTGCCAGATTTGCAAATCAAGACTTCTTCAAGTACAGATCTCAATTTTCATTTATTTCTCCAGACTATTCAGGTTTTTCCTTCAACAATTAGTCTTCAAATGCTGAAGTCAGGGGCTGGGTACCAGACCCCAATGCATTGGTGTGCCTTATAGCACAGTATGCAATCTACAGGCTTTCCATACTTTTCCTTGGATTCACCAGGACTGGATTTCCTGAAGTCTTCACAAACCTGAAGGAAACATCTTAAGACAGATTTCCTTCAGGCCTTTCATCCACTTTCACCCATGAGGACCAGAATGTCACTTACATCATGCCAGCCCAATTCTGCTTGAAAGAGATCCTGAATGCAGGTCGTGAATTGGTCTGAAGAGTGCTATGAGGGCTACAAGGAGAAACACCAAACTTCCCCAAGCAGATAATCACCAGGCCAGCCTGCTCCCAGCCATCGAAGAGAAGCACCTCTGTCAGTCATCGCTGGTACAGATTCATGCCATCCAACACAGAACGGAGAGTCACTTGGTTGGGAATCTGTGGAGCAAGAGGAGCGTATATTCTACATGAAACATTAGCACTTTGAAGTCAAACAGCCTGTCTTAAGCTCCTAAATCCTAGCATAAGAAGCAACACTTTTCAGTTTAGTGTGTTTGATTTTTTTTAAACAATCACCTTCTGTGAGTCAAACATTTTCAGACGTTTTTTCTTTTGAGGTGTACTTTTCCATAAGGGGACATAGAAAAGTCTCATATTTCATGCTAGACTATTACTTTCTTGACCTTTTTTTTTTTTTCTCCAGGAAGGGAAAATCCCTTCCTAATGGCCATTTTGTGACACTGAGCAAAGGTTCAATTTATAAGAATTTCTGAACTTAGAAATATTTATAGTGACCAAAGTCCATCAAATCCAGTCACCAGTCTCTGGCAATGGTCCACACATTCAGCTCAACCCTTTTGCCTTTTTCAGATGCTTTCCCAACACTGATACTTTTTTTGGAGACAGAGACCAGAGCCACAAGCAGTTGTTGATGTGGATGCACCATACATTTATACTTCAGCATAATGGTGTTTTCTGTTCTCAGTTTCTTTCCTAATGATTTCTGAGAAGTACTTTGCTTTTTGAATCATTGCATACCACTGATCTAACATATCCACAGAGCAGTCTCAATTAGTATAATTCCAAATACCTTGACTGGTAATATCAGCTTTTTTCCCCTGTCTGCTCAGTTGTTGCATCTGTGAGTATTGTATTCCTTCTCCCACTTTTTAACTAAGGCACTTTACAGCTCTGCACAGTCAGTCCTTGTCTTTAGTACTCTGAAGAGCTTTGTTTCATCACCAGATGTCATCACCACACTATTCATGTACTTTCCAGATCACTCAAAGTCTCTTGGGACTATAAGTAATTGCATCAGTTAGACTTCCCTCACTCTATATACTCATCAGCTTTTCTTAATTAATTTAACAGATTGGTGAGGCATAGCTCACCTTTACCAAACCCTGAACTTTGGCTGTTACCCAAATTACCATATTTACTATGTGCACAATAATACATTGTTGATTGTAATTTCTGCCAGCTGGCTGTAGGTACAGATGTCAGGTTATGGCTCAGAAGCTGCCCAGATGTCTTAGGGAAGTGGCACCGTGGTGGTTGTCTTGCAGCTGGCAGGTGCAAAGGGAGTTGAAGTAGAGGCTGACCCCCACTGCTGATACCACTGCACTTCGAGTTGCATCGAACTCTCTAGCTGAGCACTGTCCAATAGTAAAATTTCGTTGTATCCCCCAATTTCTCTTTAGTGAATAGGGATGCTGCAGTTAATCTTGTTTCTCTATAAGAAATTTCCTTCAGCTTTTTTTTTCCCATGCCTTTACCATCCCTTTAACTCTCTGACATGGTAATAGCTCACTTCAGAGCTCTCACCTTCAGAGTCTAAGAAATCTCTTACCTGAATACTGGGCTGATCACACATCCCACACAGGAGAAAATCTAAACCAAAACCACCAGACAGTCTAATTAGCACCATTAAAGACAATGATTGTATTACCTAAAAATCAAAGCCAAATCCAACCTTGATTTCAGTTACTGAAAAAAGGGATATCAAGCCTTTCCCATATATTGTATCAGCTTTTTCTCTCTGTTACAACAATTCTAGCAATGTGAACTAAAGTAAAGTGCACCTCACCCACCCACCTGTATATGAACAGGCCTACTAGCAGTCCTATTGCTTCCACCAGCTTTCAGTCCCTGTGGGGAAAAACATAAACTTAAATAAAATATGGTATTTGTAGTCCAATGAACTAGTCTAGAGTTCAAATGAATTATAAATCTTCAACATACCAGTAAACAAGCACCCCAACACTGGGAGAAAGTCGTACTGAAACTAAACATACACCGAGTTACTGAATTAATTTTTATAAATAAATGTTATTTTCCTCTCATGTCATCGCCAAAGGAAAAGAAACAGTGTTTTACAAAAATGCTTCAAGTCAGGTATTTATCATGTACTCAGGAAGAGTTACCATTTAGACAAAATGAACATATTCCCAATAATTTAGTATTTCAATGGAGGTACCTTTTACTCAACAAAAGAATGATAAATAGAGGTAAATTATTTTCCTGTTAAAAAGAAGAAGAAATTAAGTTTGTGTAAACTACAGATACTGAAGAAAAATAACATTAAATGACAAGCAGTCATTAAATTAAGTCAAGTACAAGGTCATACACATAACTGCCTATTAAGGAAAGCAGAACACAAATGCACAGACATTTCACATCCTGAAACACCAGAGCCCAGGAGTAGGAAGCCGCCATCCAGCATGTTTCCTGAGAGCACAGGGACGTTTTGCCTGGGCAGGATGCACTTGAGGAGCACTGGGCAGAACCCGGTTGTTGAGGAATACATTTAGTGGCAATAGCTCGGGGTGCAGCTGCAGTGCCAGCTGCGGGTTGATCTCTTGTAGATGATAGGCCCTTCAAGACATCTGAGACTCTGCCATGGGAAACCTGGGGTCAAGCTGATGAGGAAACCAGGTCTGACTGTGCGCGTGTGCGGGTGTAGCTGCGAAGGGGATTTGGTGGCAGCTCGGATGGTGTGAGTGTGACTGCCAGAGTGGCTCTTGGATGGTCAGACAGGGAAGTTTCTTTAACGCTGGCGATGTTATCACCTCTAGATAAAGACAGCATTATTGCCTCCCTCGTGTGCCACGTGCAGGCTGGGTCAGTGGGCGCGGTAGCAGTGCAGCCTGCAGGCAGCCCTGTGCACAGCGTGGGAGGCATCGACCCGGAACAGCCCCCTGGACCCCGCCAGGCAGGGCACGGCACGTTTGTCACCCACGCTTCCCAGGACAGGAATCCTCTCAGGTGCCTTGGCTACATCAGCACTGTACTTGGTCCATCTTTTCTTGGGCTTCACCTGGTGCTCTTGGCTGTGGACTGTGGGTATTTTTTTCACTTCAAAGTGCCTGAAATAAATTGAAGGTGATGTCACAGCCAGCCACAGTGAGGTTTTCACAGCACAGCACGCGAGACATACAATGCAAAGCTGGAGCAAACCGCAGGGCTGCGTTGAACGCTTGCAGGCAAGACTTGCTAAAGAGCAGTCAGGAACAACACAGAGCAAAAGAGGGCACACCTCTCCTTGGTTTATCCATGCTGCTGTCCGCAGTAGTTTATCCACACTACTGTCCCTGTGGATTGTCCACACTACTGCATGGAATGGCGTACGGGTTGGCAGTCAAGGGAAGATGGGGCAAACATAGGCCCATGCAGTGAGGATGAGAAACCAAGGCATAGAGTGACCCTGGGCTAAAGATATGTGACAGTGATGATATAACCACAGCAAGCAGCACTTCGTCACAGGAAAGAGCATTTAAATGGAGGGACATTTTCAGACATTGCAGTGCTATTTAACTTAGCAGAAAGCTTAGTTCAGGGTCTGGAAGGTGAGGCAAGGTCATGCGCAGTGTGAAAAGAGAACACACTTCAGCTGTTGGTGATAACACTGGCACTGCTTCACAGTTCAGGGTCCTCACTTAAAATCAGATACTTTGTGTAAAGTATCTGATTAAAATCAGGTGCTTTGTGTTCCAGCTCTGCAGTTAAACTCAGAGAGCAAGGGCAAGATGTCAGGGTATCTATGAAGAAAAACTGAACGCCAGGTGTGCCAAGGTAGGTACACTGACAGGCAGGATGGCACCAGGAGCTCCTTAGGACCAGGTGTCATCATGTGGGTTCTGGGCACGGAGCTGCAGAGATTGCCCAGATTACCAGAGGTGCTCAGTCCCAAGGGTAAACAAAGTCCAACACATTTCTGTCCCTTCTGGAGCACAGCCATTACTGGCGAGTGGGGCAATTCCTGCAGACTGTAATTTCATGGTGCAGCTGACACACTTTCTGAGGATGCTGGGCTGCAAGCAGAAGCCTTCAATGCACCCCTGCAGAGCTGGGTTGGAGCGGGATAAATAGTGTGTACAAAAAGAGGTATGTTGAAATAAAAATACAGAATTTACTCTTCCACTAAATAGAGCAGAGAAAAAAGGAAAATGAGATAAAACGTCCTTTAATAAGTTGCACGTTTCCTTTAAGTTCACACTGAAGTTAGAGGAATTAAGGAATTCATTCTCTTCCTTTGAAGCTGGAGAGTTGCAATGCGAGGGATGAGAATAGAGGTAAAGTTCAGCAAACTACTGAGAATTCATTTTGTAACTGATTCTCACTTTTCATTTAAATGTAGAATCCACTATCTTACCTAAATAGACCAGGTCTATTCTGTCATGCTGAAAGTGTGATCAGCAGTGAAGCTGCTTCCAGTGAGAGCCAACAGCAGGTGAGCAGAAGGCCCCCGTGGGACAGGAGGTGGCATTCTGGCCAAGAGGAACCCCTCTGAAGGCCCATTTCAGAGCAGAACTCAAAAGAGGGAGCAAATTTTGAATAAGTTCTTGCATATTTGGGACAATTGACTCAAGCATGCATCGTACAGTAGGTACGGAGTCCAACTTGAAGACGAAAGCCCTGTTCAAACAACATGAAATACATTTAGAATTAGCTCTAGGAATCTGCCCACCCAGAGATCATAACCAAACCAGGATGCAGCTCCTGGGAGAAAACCAGGCAATACCATAGTGTATTGCACTGAAAAATAAAAGGTAGTCTATGTAAATTCTATTTGCAGCAGAATTTCTGGTCAAGCCCAGAAGCAGCTGGGCCCTTTAGGGCTGAGCATCTCTCTTCACTGCCAGTGAGGGGAGCTGGTAGAGAAGAGTTCACGTTTTGGGAAAAGTGTGCCTGACACTGCGAGTGTTCGCTCCAGCACTGCTCATGCAGCACAACTAGATGTCTAATCTGCTGGGATTGTTGTGACTATTTCCAAGTAAATCAGGCATGCCTACTTTGTTCCTTTGATATAGAGAACAGCATTCTATATGAGAAACTGTATGCAAAACATTTCTCATTTTAAATAAGCAACTACAGTAATTGGCAAGCAAATATTAGCAATGTTTAACATCTTTGCTCTGTCCTCCCCACATTCTATTTTTGCCGAGATTTTAAGAAATTATTGATATTTTTCCTCTTACCTTTATTTACACATTGCCAACATGTATTAGCTATCCAACCCATTGTTAACTACCAAGTTACAATTGCTGTTACACCTTATAGCTAAATATTAGTTATCAAAGAGAAAGGCTGGGATTTAATGGGCAGTGACGCTGGCTAATGCCACATTGCAAAACGAGACTCTACAGTATATTACCAAAAAGTTCTTTGGAGAGAACAGGGGCTGGAGCACTTGCTGTCAGCCATAAAGCCTCTGATGACAAATGTCCACCATGCAAAATCTCCAGTCAACCTTTTCCTTCTCACATTTTGTTTCCCATTATTATTCAGTGTCATGTAACCAGTGAAATTTTAAGGGCCAAAGAAATACAGTGAGGTGTGAGATTGTAACGCCAACTGTGTCCAAAAGCCTGCAAGGTGGGATCTGGAATAAGCAGAATGACACTCGCTCTGATCTGGGTAAGCTCAGTGATACAGAAACTTTGATCTGGCACATCTGAAGAGTGGCTGATCATCTCAGACCCCATCTATGGAAATCACTTTCCACTCCTGCTCTAGAAGCTCTTTAGTGGTGCCCATTTCTTTCCAGTTTCTGAAAAGGAAGCCTGGAGTGACCCCAGCACGTAAAAGCCCAACTTAAGCCCATCAGCCTTGCCTGAAATCTGGAAGCAGTGGTGGACGGCAGGAGAACTGGGGCAGGGACAGGAGATCAGCTGGGGTCTCCCAGGTACTTGCCCTGAAGTACTAGAAAGAACGAGGAAGTGCTGTTACAAATTCCTACAGAGTACCTCTAGACTGTTTTCAGGCTTGGGGACATTTCCAAGTGTTTAATGATGTTTTAACACCTTTATTAAGTCAACAAAATGCTAGCATTCATTCAATGGAGCAATGGGAATAAGGCTCATCCTGAATGCTCTTGAAAAGGCCAATGCATTCAGAATCCTCAGTGCTCAAACCTTGGGATTTTTAAAATCAGCTAGAATCTATAATGATACATGCTAGAAAGACCTGCAAAGAAGAAAAAGTTCTTTCAAGCCTCATCCAAATCATCCTTGCTTGGTTCAGCACTTCACTGTGCTCTGTGGCTCTTCTATCGACACTTTACTGATTTTAGTTTCAGTATGCACAACCACTCCTATGAGACTTTATCCATGAGCACAGTGGTCCACTAAGATTTTTCAGGGCTATCCATATGCCCTAAGTTTCACTTTTATGCTTTGGCCATTATTCCTTGCCTGACCTTTTTGTTCAGTCCAGAAGTCAAGAGCTGTATTTTCTCCAGAAAGGATCTTACAGGGCTGCATGCAAAAGGAATTGAAAGGCATTGGTTGATATGCTAATACTTGCACTTACATAAACAGGTGTGCCTTAAAAATACAAGCTGCCATGATAGGTCACAGTTGGTCTGCCTAACTGTAGACACTGAGTTAGAGCGTACTCCTGATTGTCAACAGAGAGGATGAGAGAGCTTCAGAAGGCTTCTCCTGCAGCACTTCCTCACTCGCTAAATAAATGCACTTTTGCAGAAATGTGATTTACAGTTCTTGGAAGAATCACCCTGCATCCTCTTACCCTTGCCCTGAACGCAAGTCAGGAAAAAACTGGGAACAACTTCTGCCTGAATGACCTCGAGCTGCAGGTGGTGTGTGAAGGAACTCAGAGATTTTTACCCAGCCACAAGAAGGATGAAACATATCCTACTGTGCAATTCTACAATTCTACTAGCAATTTTACTGTGATAGTAACAAGGAGGTCCAGTAGTTGGTACTTTCAGTAATGGTTTGGGTGATAAAGTGGATGGTGTGCTTCATCCAGCGGAATGACACTGCTGGGGTTCCAGCCCAGAGCACTAGGGAAGAGGATTAAGTTTAAAGTTGAGTTTAAGAACAAGTGCAAGGTGTGTAGTTCAGGTAGAAAAGAGCAGTTCCCCTGTTGTGTGATGGAGAGTAACCAGCTCAGCAAAAGCTCTGCACAGTGTCAAACCGATGTGCACTGTCAGCAGAGCCAGTGACATTGTACCAGGTCGAAATAGCAAACACCTTGGCAAGTGTGTAACTAGGAATAAGGTGTTGAATAAATCTTGTTCTGTTCATTTTGGACAAGGCCAAATGGCAGCATTGCATTCAGCTTTGGGCACTGCTCCCAAGAAGGTATAGACCACATAGAAAGAAATCAGAGGGAAGCAGCAGGAATCATCAGAAAAGAAAATGTATGGGAATAAAACTGCATGAGACCAGTGATGTCTGGGCTGAAAGAACACAGCTGAGGGAGATGTTCAACAGTTTTTCTATCCATGAAAGCCTGCAGAACAGGAAGGAATAGTCTGTTTCCTGTGGCTGTGACTAATATCACTGAGAGAAGAGAGATTTAACTACAGTAAGAAAGACTGAGCCATTAGGAAAGCTCTGAAGATAGTAAGAGTAGTGAAACAAAGTATTGCTTAAGGACACTGTGACATCTCCATCACAGAAAATCGCAAAGACAGGTAAAATAATCTTTTTGGAGGGTGATTTCCTATAACCAATGACACACCAGGAAAGTTAAGTGAATTAGAGAAGTCTACCCCATGTAAAATGGTGAAAAACAAAAAAAAAAATTTGACTGCAATGCGGTGTAAACTTAGACAATTCAAAACGAACAAAACACTGAGACAGTGAAAGTTTTGCAGAACATCACAGTTCAGGTCTGGAACTAGCTCAAGACTCAGCATTGTTGTGCTGTGGTGTTCCACACGGCCAGAGGAGCACAGAGAGTATTTATTGCCTTCAAGAAGGGAGTGGTGAGGAATGACACTGTTGCTTATAACAACCGTCGGTGGATGTCATGGGGTTCCCTTATAGGGCCTCCAGCCTCCACCATTTCAGAGCATAAACACAAGGAATGAACTCCCCATGACTGTGGCAGGTAAGAGCACTGCACCAGAATGCTCTCTTGTCAGACCAGGGCATCAGCTCTATAAGCATTTTCCACATGCCTCTGGCTTTCTAAACATTGCTCCCTAACAGTTCTTCACCCTCCTCTTTTGCTGCACTCTGATCTTTGGTGTACTCCTCTGCCTTCAGCTTCACTTTCTAGGATGTAGACACAGGGTTCCCTGACATACAATGCTTGTTCCTTTGGTCCCTGAATGTTTGTAAGGCACTGTGAAGTAGCACTCCCCTCTATCACTCTTGAGCTCTTGAAGCCCCAGCAAAGAAGCTGAACAGTTGTTGCTCTGACCACAGTCTTTGCTGGTTATTTTTTTCTGTGGTTTAGAATAAACTCTCCTAGCCATCCCAATTTCATGGAGCTCAGAGATGGGAAAATACCTAAATTCCTTCTGCACAAAGGCTCTGTACTCTTATAGGGTCAGCAATGGCCAGGCTGGGAGCAGGCAGGAGGGAGCATTGTAGCTGAGTTCTGCACCACACCTCCGGGGATCACAGAGGGTGGATTATGGCTTGTGTGCACACTGACAGATGTCTTCCTTTACATGTATCTCTGAGTGCATCACCAAGAGACAGAAAGGAATTTTTACTTAAAAGACAGAGGAAAAACCAGTCAATTTTTAGGCTAACTTTTGATATCTGATGGTTTCCTTCAGAGTAGGATAATTCTATCCAGGCAAACAGCTGCCAGACAACTGTATCACCCTGCTGTGTACATGCCAGAAGTAAGTGAGTGATACTTGTCACTGAGTTTTGTTCTGCATTTAGGTGAGGACAGTGCACTGCCATCATGCTTACTCCGGGTTAAGACACTGAAAGTAGTCAGGCCCCTCACATCTTCCTGCATTTTGACATGTCCTGACTCAAGAAACACATCTCCCAGATTTCTAAGTAAGCTGCAAACCAGCAGTGCTCACACCATGGGTTTGATGTTTTTTTTTTAATTTCCTTATTCTCTGCCATTTACTTACACATGCTTGCACTGCACATGCTCGATTCCCAGCCCATCAGAAGTGTGATACATCAGAAGGACATGAATGAGTGCTGACTGGTGAGAATGCTACTCTGAGATCATCCAGATCTGGAGGTGACTGGGAAAACCAGAAAATGTTACAAGGAACATAGAAAACAACAAATTGACTCTTTGTTTGATATTTGCTAATTTTAATATTTGAGAAGCATGCATGATGTACATCCTAAATCCTTTGTTAGGATGCTGCCTTAACTTTGAAGACAACATGAAAAGCAAAAGCAAATTTGCCTTGAGAAACCTCACAGATCCCAGCCATTGCTTTTTGGAATAATCTGTTTAACACTCTACTGGCAGCAGCTCCTGCAAGGAGGAAGTTACAGTTACTGGCAAAGTAATCCCACCTCTCTGAAGTCAGTTGTCCACTTAATTTTGCAAAGGGAGTTTCTTTTTCTGGGGTTTACATCAGTCTAACAACTGGGAAAGGGACTGTCTGCCTGGGGAAACATTATTCTCCTTGAAGTCCGTGTTCAAGTTTCATGCATTGCTGCTCGCGCTGTACTGGGAATACCAGGATCATCTCATGACTGCAGGGCAATGCTGGCAGTCCTTGTTCTTGTTGGGTCCTGCTCTTTGCTGCAGGACCAAAGCTCATCCCAAAAGTGGTTCGCATTCATCACTGATGCAACAGGTGACAGGTGGTGTGTTGGCTTCATGTAAGAAAACAGCGCATTTTGTCCTAAAAAGCCTGGCTTGCATCCAAGCAGGTACATACACATGGATAGGTGAGGATTCCAAGGGTGCAATATTACAGTGGAAACACCTGGCTTTGTGCTAGCACCTAATCGGAGGTGACCTTTGGCCACCATCATACCTGAAGCAGGAGTAAAGAAGAAACCATGCAGCCGTGTCATTCATGGAATACAAACCAGGATGGTGTGGCATAATAATGGGACAACCCTAAAACTAACCCAAAGCTTTCCCCAGAGCAATCCACATAAAATTACACTTCTAAAGTGTACACTTCATTTATACAGTATTACCCTGTACATGGGGGAAGAGACCTGCAATTAAGCATTTAAAGTTCTAAATCGCCTGGAGCTTCTCTCCCAGATACACAGCATAAAGGGTCATTACAGGCTGCCCAGAGAGGTTGTGTCTCGAAACATTCAAGGTCAGGTTGGACGGGGCTCTGAGCAACCTGATTTTGTTGAAGATACATCTCGTGGCTGAGGGGATGGACTAGGTGACCTCTAAAGGTCCCTTCCCCACCCAAACCATCCAGTAATTCTGTGACGCTTGTGTCCGGCGCTGCGGGGGTCCCAGTTATCCGCGGCTCCGCAGGGCGATGCCGCCGAGGGAGCTCTGCCCGCCCCATCCATCGGCGCCTGCAGAGCCGGGGCGATGCCGGGTGATGCCGGGGATATGCCGCCGCAGGCCCCGGCCTCCAACTCCCGGCCCCCGCCTCCCGTGCCCCCTCCTCCGCCGGCGGGTCCCTGGGCTTCTTCCCGGGCCGCAGTGGCGAAGCCCCCAGCACTCCGACCCCGCGAACCAACTTCAGCCGGGGCCCCGTGGGCGCTCTCCGCCCGGCCGGACCAAGCGCCGGCGGGAGCCCGCCCCGTCGGTAGCGCCCCGGCAGCGCCCCGGCCGCCAGCACTCACCCACTGTTCCACTGTTCCGCTGTCCCCGCCGTCCCCGCCGTCCCGCTCTCGCTCGGCAGCGTCCGCCCTAAATACCGGCGGCCCCGGTCAGGCTCGTCGCGCCCGCGCTGCTCATCCCGCTGCTCCGCTCCGCTCCGCTCCTCCGCTCTCCTCCCTTCCCCTCCCCTCCCCTCTGCTCCGCTCCACCGCTCCTCCGCTCGTCAGTGTGGCGGCGGTAGCGGCTCGCTCGGAGTCGGGGTGCTCGGTGCTCTGCCCGCCGGTGGGTCCTGGCAACGAGGGTCCCCTTGCCGCCAGCGCCTCCAGCCGCAGCCTCCCGCGGCCGCCTGCGCGGCCAGTCCCGGCTCGGGGGTCGGCGCTGGGCCGGCGCTGCCCGATGTTTAGAGTTGTACCTCCTCCCGGGAGGTCCCTGCCCCGGAGCCCACTGCGCCATCCTGGGCCTTGTCCCCAGTGCCGCGTAGCGTGGCTGTGGCTGTGGCTGTGGCTGTGGCTGTGGCTGTGGCTGTGGCTGTGGCAGGATGCGCTGCTGGAGACCCTCGGGCTGTTCCAGTTGATTCGAGGATCAATAATACAAAGGATAACGGTGATGCCCAGAGTGGCAATGGAGGCTCCGCCAAGGGCCAAGAATAGAGCACGGTTCAGAGCTCCCCGGATGGGCTTGACCCAGCTGCTGCCTCAGCTCTGCCCAGACTTGGGGCTTGACCCCCACACAGCACAGCCCTCCTGCATACAAACCTAAAAGACCCAGTGTTAAATCCAGCATTTTTAAGCTATGCAGTTAGTGGGTTTTAACAGTTTTAGTCACTAATGAGAAATGAATGTTCTTTTTTTCTCGGAGAAGCAGTAACTATGTTCACAGTACACAAAACTTTAACAGAAAATTAATTCAAATTTCAAGGTCTTGCAACAGCAATAATTAAGCCCCAACCCCTTTACAGCATCATTTGGCCTTAAATAGATTCTAAATTAGCCATTGCCAGCTGTCTCCATTTTCCTCTGGCAGCTAATTTACATATTGGATTACTTTCAAAATACAGATAAACCCATGATTTTTGCACACTTAATACTGTTGATAGTCAGGCTCTGCCCCCTCCACCACAGTGTCTCAGTAAATGGTTTTTGACCCTTAACCCAAGACTCCTGTAGCTGCCCTCAACTCAGTCTCAAATAAGTCATGCTCTCTCCAAATATCTTAGAGGGTTTTGTCCCAACTTCAACACTTCAAACAGGTGGCTGCTCCCAGAACAGCAGCATTTTATCTAACCTTCACTGCAATGTAGGACTTAGAACACGGCTTTGAACCCGAAGAGGCTGAGTATTGTGTAAATCATAAAGCTAAAGCCTCAGTTGAGACTGAGAAGAAAATAGGAGCTTTTAAAACTGCAGCCACATGGTGTGAATCTTATACAAAAAATAATAATTCCTTGCATCATCACTTCACTTCCAGGCTGGAAGAGGACACATGGTGAATCTTTTGAGCCTCCAGAATTTCCCAGAGATAGACCTAGACAAGAGTAGCTACAATAGGTTTTCTCTGAAAGTCTGAAGATGCGTTTCCATTTATTTTCCTCCCAAACAATGTGGGTGTTTTTCCGTGGGTAGGAATGTGTTTGATGTGATACAACGTGAAAGGAGAGGGGTTGGCTCTTTTATATCTCCAGCTGAGGAATAAATTCTGCCCTTGGGGTAGAGATACTTGATGGAATCTTGCAGAGCTTTGCAGCACAGTGCAGGTTGGTCGGAGGTCTGTGGCCACCCTAAAACAGCTGCTGCTGCCCTGCAGTCCCTTGTCAGGAGAAGAGAGCTTGCATGCCACAAGGAGAGGATAGATTCCTCCTAGAACAGAAAAAAATATTTGCTATAAAGTTGTTGCACTCCCATGCCAGGGCTTCACTGATGTCAGGGGTTTTTCAGAAACAAAAATTCCATGCAGGAAAAGAAAGTGTCTGGTGGCTTTCCTTAGGGTGACTAGGAAAATCTGAGAAAATTTTGGGGTGCAAACTGGCCTTCAGATATTTTAAATAAAAATAAAAATAATAATAAAAAATTCTTCTCCCTCTGACTTTGATCCTCCAGATACTCTTCAATAAGTGCTATCGCTCATTTATCTCATGCTTTACAAGGTCAAAATCAGTACTGTATTTAACATCCCGTGTTAAAGGCCCTGCTTTAGAAAAACAATGCAACAACTCTTCTTTGAGATAGATTATCTTCATTTTTGATGGGTCAAGTGCACAGAGAGAATTTGTGCACAGGCCCAGAGCCGGTACAAATGCGCACCAGTAAGGCAGACAGATCTACAGATACAGGAGCCTTTGAAACAAGTCTACTCTTTGCCTTAACACTAGGAGTAAAATAAACCAACACAGCTGCATTGGCATGGTTGGCAGAGTCACAGCAGTATGTTGGTGATGCTCAGGCTACAGATGCCTGTGTTGGAGATGTCGGAGCTGTATGTCAGTGATGCTCAGGCACATTCACATCCACTTGGTGCTGTCTGAGGCAGGGCCTTGGGTGAAGATCTGGATTTCATACACAGCTTTTAGTAAGTTGCTTCCTTTAAACCACTTATTTAACTTTCACAAGGCTGATTTCATTTTTCCTTTTAAAACTGAGCCTATCTCAGCAGTCCTACCTCTAATTTCGTTTTCTATCATGTTTGACTCTCAGAATTTCTCACTGTTGTTACTCACAGCTTAAATATTTCCCCAACAGCCTGAGCCAAAGTTATGATGCAACTGAGCCTTGGATCCTCAGGCCAGGGAGTGGTGGAGTAAGGGTTACAGACACATACAAGGAGAATTAAACTTCATTCCAACCTCATTCCTCAGAATCCCGAGTGAATGCCTCGCCATATTGATCAGACTGTTGATTGCTCTAAGGTGGTGAAGTGCATCTCCTGGGTGTCTGATTTCAAAGGGCTCGGGTTTTTATTCCTTTGCTGCAGAAGAAAGGCTGAAAACTTGATATTTTCACAGTGTGGGAAACAGTTTCCTTCCTTGGTGTATCTGCAAGGCCATCAAAGACAGAATTGATGCTTTCCTTCTCAAGGGTATTGGCTGCCCAGACTGTCCCAGAGTGAGCCCACAATCTGTGGTCTGAGCCCTCCTCTGGTCTGACCTAGTTCAAGACTAAACACATTGGGTTGATGTTGCTTCCCCAGCTGTGACTCCCCAGGGCAGTAGGATGATGATTAACTATTTAACTTCTCCAGAAATACTGGAGGAATATTTTTACTTGTTTGAGCTGGCAAGTGTGACACTCGGTAATGAAGGCCTCTGCAGGACTGTGCACAGGCATGAACTAATCTGGTTCTGCTAAGGGACTGCTGTGTTACACTGAGAACCAGTACCGCTCGCACAAGCAGAGACAAAACCTCTGAGATTGGAATTATTTTGCTGCCCTGGTTGCAGCTTTTCCAAGAGCTGAAAGTATCCCAGTCTCATTGTCCAGCATACGGGAGGGACAGTGGACTGAGTAATTCTGGTGAATTCAGCATGAAAACCATCACCTGAATGCATCCTCCTCAGAAGATGGGAAAGGACATTAAAATGGCTGCACCTTGATGATGTTCAAGTTAAAATAACTCCTTCCTCATCAGCAGCATGGCTCCCTGTGGATGCACCACAGTCAGATCCATTGCTTATGTGAACAGAGATACTGCTTTTTCTCTTTGTGGATCTTGCCAGGCTCAGACTAGAGAAGGAAAGAGGAGGCTTGATGTCATCCTGAGAACTGTACTGAATACCTCAAAACTGCTTTTGCTCACAATTAAACTGTGGTGAGAACACTAATACAAAAGACTCTCCCAGTTTTCAGTCTAATTTTGCCTACTGATAATTTACATCTATTTCTCCTGCACCCAGCAGAACCTTCCTTGAGGTTTACACTCACGATTGACCAACCAATTCTTTTTTGAGGCAACAAAATGTACTGGCTTCTTGTCACAGAAATTTACTTTGGCTGAGGAAGACATGCATCATGTGAGGCCCCTCCTTTTGGTTCAGGAATTCTCTCTGGGTTTTGGTATTTGATGTCACCTTACTTTGTCATTGAAAACTTAATTAAAGACCCAGACATTCCAAAAAAGGAGGAAACTCACAGTACTTTTTTTCCTACATGAGTCATTTTCTTCTGAATTCCACGTTTTTGTCACATTCCAAACCTCACACTTAGATGCTGGCATATGGAGAATTCTTCAGGCACTGCTTCTCTACAGAAGGTATATTTTGGCTTTAAAGCTTTATTCTCAGCCTTGCAAAGGACCAGAACCCAGAGCCTAGCCAATGCTTCCTTCTTCTGAGGCTCCTCTCTTTCCATTGTCTCTATCAAGTAGAGAAATGCTCAGAAATTGGTACATAATCATAATACAAAACCTCTGTCATAATTTCTGAGATAACTTGTAGCAGAGCCTTGAACCGCTTGGCAGTTGCTTTCCTCAGAGTTCCTTGAGCCTGTTTTAACCATCTGATTTATGCAGAATATGGCTGAGAAAGACAGTCAGCTCCTAAGAATTTGTGTGCTCTCTGAATTCCACGAGGTCTTATTTACACATTATTATTAAAAAAAAAAATTATACACAGACAATAATATTATTTCACGGGAGAAAGGAATTCTCCATCAGTACTGTTCTTCCACTGACTTGGTGAAGCATTTATCTGAACAGTATGTGGTCCTGACATCAGGGCTGGAGACAGCCCACCAGATATTGCGTGAGGAGACACTAAAGGACCTGGCATGTTCATTTTGGAAAACAGAAGGGATAGGTGGATCTAACTGCCATCTTCAGTGAACTATGGGGTTATGGAAGATGAAGCCAGGCTCTTCTCAACTGTGCAGAGTGAGAAGGCAACAGAAAAAAGCCACAGCAAGGGAAATTCCAGCTAGATCCTAAGGAGAGAGGCCCCTCCTGCCCATTACACTGTCTCACTGGAAAATTTCCAGTTGTCATAAAGGAGTGAATCAAACAAAGGCGTGAATTCCTTACAGCTCTGGGAAGTGTTAGGAGTGCGGCAGGGACAGAATGGTGTAGACCAGCTCACTGAGTGATTGGGAGCAGACACCTGGATTCAGAGGCAAGCTGCAAGTGTCCTAATCTGTAACAAGCCTTGTGATCCACGGCAGCACTGCAGGCAGGGGAAGGAGAGCACAAGGACTGCTTGGCATAGCAGCAGCTTCCAATGATTAATGGCAGGAGGGCACATTCATGAGCAAACTCCTGACAGGGCCCCTCTCCTGCGATTTCCAGTAACTGCCACTGCCAGTTGATTCTTATGAGGCAAAGACCACCCAGGTTGTCACAGTTCGCAGTATTGGCTACAGTGAAAACATGTATGTCACACTGTCAATGAGGAACTGCTTGTTTTGATCCCAAACTATCTATTGACATTCACATGAGCTTTTCCATTTGTCCTGCAGCTGCTGTCCCAGGAACAAAGCGATACATGTCACACTCTTTGAAACACATCTGGCTGAGGTTCCATGTCCTGGTGTTCCGATGTTCGTACTTGGAAAGTGGATATTAAAAAAATGGAAAGTATTTTAAATGGTTTGAACATGAACCAGGAACTGTGATGCTTAGATTTTACAGATCTAGTAAAGAGACTCCATTCAACAGAAAAACAGCTGGGAAAAAGAGGGTTTGGGAAATAAACTTTGTTTTATTCTGTATGGAGATACTAAGATTAATAGCTGTAAAGATGCTGGCACATGATCAGTACACACCATTTTAATTTTTCGTGATAGCCTCTGTCAGGGCTGTACCACAGTCCTGTACTGTACCCTGGGTTTCCTAGCCTTTACACTGCTGAGGTGAAGATGGACTGTCAGGTCTTGTGTCCGTACTGAGCTCCCAAGACATACAGGCTCTTGTTTCCACGTTAATAGCGTTGAGGAAACTTCCCAGTTTGACCATTCCCGAGACTCTCTGGCTGTCACATCCCCAGTGCTAGGGACTTTCACTGCTGGGACGGGATCCCCTTGGCAGAAGCGGGTCCAGTGACCCGAGCCTCACAGCCCCCCACACTCACGGTACGACCAGGTTTCCTCATCGGTTCCACCCCAGGTTTGCTATGATGGAGTCTTAGAAGTCTTGTTCCATAAAGCCATTTATTCACAGCGCAGTAACACGAAAGCAGCCCTAGCTAGTGTCTTCCAGAAGCGATCCCGAACAAAGCACCCCTGGGTCTTTATACCTTCACAGTCTTCCTCCTAAGTCCCCTGCTTCTGCAGTGCATCCCAGTGTCCCTCACCTGGCTGACATCACCCGTCTTCGTGCTCTTTATTATGTAAAGGATCGACAGTTCACAGCCTCTTGTCTCGGGCTCCCACGCAGAGCTCAATCTGCAGCTGGACTGCAGCTGCACACAGAGCACCCTGCACCACATGTATTTCTCAACAACAGGACCCGGTGCTTGCTTTCTGGCTACTCAGAGCCAAAGGGCAAGGCTGCAGACCACCGGGAATCGGGGACAAAGCATCCACGATTCACTGAATTGGTCTATTTTAAAATTAAAGCTGTCATCAGCTGTAATTGCAACCAACTACTGCTTCCTCTCAGGTAAAACGGTCTAGGAACAGCGCAGGACATCCTTTGCACCCCACTGCCAGCGGGACAGAAATTGCATGGGGTATCCTGTGAGTTTCACGCCAAAAGAGATGCTGAGAACTGAGAGAGGTGAGTACCCAGAGCCTGTGCAACCCATCAATGCACAGCGTGGGTATTTTGCCGTGTCCAGCACTGGCTGGGTCTTATAAAGCAATCGTCTGGCTCGGTGCTCATAAAGCAACTGTCAGTCACAGCTGAGGTGAGGACAGGGCTGTAAACAGGCTGAGTCAACATGTATTTCTTTTGACAGGGATCCCTGCATGCAACAGCTGAGAATCTTGGATTTTAGGCTGACATTCAGCTCTGATGTTGTGGCAAATCCTCTGTGGAGGAAATGTCTATCTGCCCCAGCTGCTCATTAATGGGAAGGCTACTGAATAAATATTTGTATTCTTGATTAAAAGAGATAGATTTGTATCTGTTCTTTGCCATCCTTCCCTTGCCTTACAGACTATTATGAAGTGTGCGAAGAGAAGGACAAGGGAAAATACTGAAGCACAATACACTTCAATTCTATTTTAAAAACCCACTTGTCCCTGTCAACTCCCATTATTTTCCTAATAATGTATTTTGCTAAGAGAAATTCAAATATCCAAAGCTGTGAGAAAAAGCAGCCTATGGGAAGTGCATGTTCCCCTGCTCTCCAGTAAAGAGCTGCAGCACGTGGAATTGTGCCAGCAATGCGACAAGGCACTTGGGCAAATAGCGGCGATATGTCTTCTGTGGTGGTGGTGCCTTGGCTCTCGTGTTATTTTCATAAATGTCAGAGACTGAAATAGTCTCTGTGTATGGAAACACAAGTCAAATCACAGGGTAACTGGAAGGGATCCCTGGAGGTCTGTAGTCCAATCTCCTGCTCACCGGTGGGAAACCTAGAAGCTACAGACCAGGTTATACAAAGCCCCATCCAGCTGAGACCTGAAAATCTATGAGGATTGAGGTTCCTAAAGAGCTACAGTCATATGACACCAGGGGATGGAAAAGACGAGGGAAATGTTGCCTCCCTGTGGAAGCAGTTCCTGTGAAGGCAAACTACCAGTGATACCAGTGGATTGACACCCCAGAGAAGCATAACCGGCAAGCAGCTAGCAAGATGTTATAGAGGATTATAGCACACAGCAGCGAAAGGAGATAAAACAGATAAAAACCCAAAACAAATGGAATGTTCACGTCTGTAGTGTGTCTTTCAAAATTATACATTTGATTTTTCTCAGTGCCAAAAAATTGGAGTAGAAAAAGAGGAGAAGGATCAGCCTGGGAATGGAAGATCATCTGGTTCATGATTCACTTAGAAGAACTACTCTTTTTTCTAGTCAGGAGAAAAACAGAATGTATAGACATAATGAATAATTCCTCATATTTTTAGGTAACTTATAGGTAATTTTTAGGCAATTTATAACTAATTACAAATTAGAAACCATATGGAGAAAACAATACTGAGGAAAAATCTCAAAATAATCTCCATTTTGTGCATTTGGAAAAAAAAATTTTTGACATTTTTTCCAAAATCTTATGAAATTTTTGAAAATTCATGCTTCTAAATTTTTTATCGGCTATTATTTTTTTGTTTTCTGTCTTTTTGGGGGGGTTTTTTGGTCTAAAATTTGAATGGATTTTTGTTACCTTTGCTCTACCTTTTTCTTTTCCTCGCATCTGACATTGTCTCACTGGGGCTTTCTGTGGGCAAACTGAACAGTGAAGAAAATAAACTGTTTGTGCTGATCCAAATCCTGTCCAAAATTACACTGGAAAAAGAAAATGAAAGAAGGCAGAAGACAAAACCCATGTGATCAGATGGAATCTAGACTCATAAAGAAGAAGAGACAGGAAGAAACATCTGGAGGTCTCTGAAGCCACCTCCCACTCTGAGCAGATCGGTTATGCAGGGCCTGGTGCAGCTGAGATTCAAATGAAGGATCAGGAGTCTACAACTGCTCTGGACTGCTGTTCCCCTGGCTGACTATCTCCACAATGAATTTTTCGCCTATTATCTCATTGAAATTCCCAGTGTTGCAGCTTCTTGTCTTTCGATGTGCACCTCTGGGTAGACTCTGTCTCTGCCTTCCCTTCCATTAGGTACCTGCTAGCAACCATGAGGTCTTTTTTTTGCCTTCTCCAGGCTGAACAAACAGATTGCCTCAACCATTTCCATGTCCTTTGTCCCCAGGTCCTCTGCCTGGTTAAGCAATGGGATGCGATGCAGATTTTTAGCATCTCTTTTGCTGTCTCTTAGAGAGTCCATCTCGTACTTCCCCACAGATTGTGCTCGTTCCCACTCCAGCTGGGAGGGCTCTGATCAGCGTGCCAGGGAAGTGGTTTTACAAGCCAATGTTAAACATATGTCAGGGTTTCAGGGGGTAAAATGGAAAAACACTGGAAAATGGTGTGAAATATGGGGGAACAAAATTATCTGGCTTTTCTTTTGGTACCTATTTCCCAGTTTCCAGGCACAGCTTAACCAGACCTGAAGAGACTGCCTAAGTGGGAAACATGACTGTCTGAGTTGAAATACTGACAAAATTGACATGCACGACAAGAAACCTTTATAGAAACTACTTAGTTAGCAACGGCCATCCAGCGCGTGCAATGAAAAAGCAGTAGCTCACCTGCTTTCCTGGCTCTAGGGAATTGGTGACTGCTAATTCCTTTCCAAATCTAACCACCGCCAACTAAGACACAGATGGCAAAAACGCAGCCTGGAAAGCCCCTCCAAGTCTTCACTGGAGAAACCAGTTGCCCCAGTAAGAGATTAAAAATCATGAGAGAATATTTGTGCATGACCCAATGGTCGATTTCAGACGGTCCCATTCAGCCCCAGCAATCCTCCTCTACATAAACTTTAGACCCTTACATCTTGTCATTCAGAGCTCATTTTCCAGCCGCAAATAGCATCATTCATCAGCCTTGGAGACATCTGCCTGCAGATGAAATAAGCTCTGGGTTCTGTGTCCTCCTCAGTATGGTGAGTGGATGCTGCTAATTGACTGTATTACTGCTGGGAGAGCTTAGTGCACAGCTCAGACTGTTCCACACTGCCAGGGCTGACCAGTGCGGTTGGTTCCGGTCCCTCCATCAGAGCACAAGCTCTTTGTCCCAAGGCTCCTTGCAGCTCCTCAACACAAAGCCACTCATGACTGAGTGCACGGGTGAACGCTCACCTGTGGCTACACACAGACCACTGGTAGCCCAGGCTTCTTCCCAGAACTACAGAGCTGCCCAGACTTTTGCTGGAGCTGAGAAGAAAATGGTGCTTCCACATCACTAGGTGACTTACAGATGAGCATGCAACAAAAATGAGAGTTATCAGTCCTCTCTCCCTTTCCAGTCCATGCTGCAAGACCAAGTGAGTGCTATCTGTCCACATACTTAGAAATGTGCCCATAATTAGAACGTATTTTAGAAGTTCCCTCCATCAAAAGCAAACTAAAGGAAAAACATACGCCCAGCCAGGGCAGGACCAGCCTGTGACAGCTGCAACTGTCCGTCCAGAACCATAGCAGTCGTCTCCAGGCACGGCACTGCCACCCAGCAGAGAGCTTCTGACTCCACTAGGACACGGTCCTGGGGCTGTCTGACATCAGAGCCCTTGCACCCAGAAGTAGGCACAGCTTTGTTTAGTTCACTGAAAAAAGGGACTGTCAAAGTAATTGGGTTGTTTTTATTGTGAGGTGAATGTTGACATAAGGACAACACATTGCTTATTGACCTTTGTGTTATATTTGTATGATACCTCAGCATCGGAGTCTGAGCTACTTGCTGTTGTTCATGGATGTTAGAGAGAGGCTTTTACTATTATTATCTCCCTTTCTATTACCATGGAGCTACTTTGACTTTAATGTCATATTTAGATTCCATGCTTTCAAAACAATTGCTTCAGTATCTGTCATTGTCATTAAAGGAAAGTATTTTGGATGTTTCCCCTGGGTCTAATCCAATTTTTTCCTGAGAAGTGTAGCAAGTCCCCCATCCATACTGAGACAGATCACAATGGAGCTTTAGTGCCTAAGGAATTTAGTAATTAACTTCTTTTAAAATTTTAGTAGACAGCTAGAGTAGATAAATGCTTTGCTTACGGAGTTCAACAGATAAAGACATTGTTCATTTTCATAGCACTGGATAAAAATACCTCAGAAACTTCTAAGCATGGCATAAAAGAAAGAGTTAAGGATAATAATAACATTTAAATGTCAAATAAAGAAGCAGGTATTGTGTAGTTTGCCTTTGGAATAGAGCCACTTGGCCCACAGCTCCTCAGACAGGGCCTGATGCCCTGTGATGGGCAGCTAGCTCTGCACAGCCCTTGCAGAGCAGCACCCAGCAGACTAAAGGGCTGCTCCTTTGGGAGAATACAAAGACTCAGCAGACAAAGAAGTGGATCCAAACCCAGACCAACTCCGAACTCAGAGCGCTCTATCTGTGCTTCCTATATCCCGGCTGGGAGATGAACTGCAGCTTGGCATGGCACTGACCCTGGAACGTGAATTTCTCCTCTTTGGTCAAGCATACTCATGAAGGTAAGCACTGCATTGTACCACATGGTTTAAGGATTAGTCACCAGGGGACCGTGATCCAGAGCAAGGTCTGCAGATGTTACTCTCAGAGAATTGCAATTGCTGAGCCCAGCGATGAACCTGGCCCAGCAGTTCCCACCTTACAGGTGAATATTGCAAGGTGAAATGCACAAAGCAAAGCAGAGCTGGTGGACCATCACCAGGTAAATGTCCAAAGGATATTTTCTAATTTTTGTACTTCCTTCTTGTATTTGCTGTGCCTGACCCAAGACTTGCATACACAGCAGTCACCTTGACAGCAAAATCTTCTGAGAAACAGATGAGTTGAAATGGCATTGAAGCTGCCTGGGGGCTTAGGTCTCAGCCATCCCTCCCTCTCCATGGGAATATTGAGGTTGCAGTCATATATATTCAATATCAATGAGCTATATGCTACATTACTAGAGAATGTTCACTTTGAAAACTTCTTGGATCTTCTGTGCTGCAGGAAATCTCCTCAGTGGTTACCTGGTTGTCTGAAGACACTTCTGCTCTCGCAATGGAAGGATCCTGTTAGAAGTGCGTTCTCCCACTGTGAGTTTCCTCACAAATTACACAAAGTAGAGAAAATTAGCGGTGCTTCATTTCACTCTTGATTTCTGCTTCTAGCTAGGAACAGGGCTTACCAGTAGTCTTTCCTTCAAAATGAGTAGTGGCATGTTGCTAGTTACTGCTTTGTACAGAGCACCTCTCCCTGCTGAGATTGTAATTCATGGTCCTTGCTGTGGGTGAAGTCACACCCTCTTTGCTTCCTTATTATGTCTTGTTCTGCTCTCTTTCTTTTTTCAGCTTTTTTTTTAGCTTTCCTCATGAAGCAGAATTTACATCACTTGCTTTAAGCCTCCACATTGCAGCCATCTGAATGAGTCACCCTGGAAAGCCAGAAAGAAGCAGAGTCTCCCAGGAAGTGACTGATCTGTTCCTCCTTGGGTTTGGCTAACTGCACCTTCCAGTGAGTTCACTGCTAAAGGGAGCGCTGGGCTGGACAAAACCCATCAGTTTCATCCGCTACTTCCACAGTGCAACTGGGATATCCTCCAGAGCCCTTCTGACCCCAGCAACTCCCCTGCAGAAGGACAGGGAAACCAACAGCCCGCCCCCAGCTCCCTCAGCCACTCCTGGTGCTCCAGACCCTTTCCCAGCTCCGTTCCTTCTCCGGACACATTCCAGCCCTTCAATGTCTTTCTTGTTGTGATGGGCCCAAAACTGAACCCAGGATTCAACTTGTCAAAATCTAGAGGATGAAGAAATCTTCAAGGAGAAGCAAATAGCCTCCTAGAAGACGAAAGGGGCTGCTCTTCCAGGCTTTGGAGCCAGTCTGGATCTCAAGCAGCACAAACCACCATTCTTAGCAAAAAGCTGTGACTTCACTATGAGAAGCCTCTCATCGTTGTGAGCTTCTCTCTAGTCCTTGGAAGAGGGCAAACTGCCATGAAAATGGAGGACCACATGGAATGGGTCTGCTGTTCCTTGTCCAGTCATCACAGAGTTAGATATAGGTAAGGGGTGAAGTAACTGATAACCACTGAAAATAGGGTATTTAGCTGAAAACAGTTCCTCCATGAGATGAAAGATCTCCATTTCTGTACTGACCATCTGTAGCAGAGCTGGGAAAAAGTTGCTCAACAATTACTCCTTCTTTTTTCTTGTCTATGGACCTTTTGAAGATACTAGGGAGGAGGGAAAATTATGTACTGCTGTGACAGTGCATCTACATTAATAAATAACTTCTTCCGGAACATAAAGATTTTTTTCTCTTTTTAAAAAGTCCAGAAAATTACCTGTGACAGACTCAGATGGACTCCAAAGCCAGACAACACAATTTGAAAAGAATGGTAAAAGTGAAAAATGGTTAATTCAAGGCAGAGAGTTGAGGAAAAAAAAAAAAAAGAATACACATCTGAAAGGCAAAAATTATTCTCTCTCACGTGTTAAAAATGTTCTCTGTAATGCACATGTCAGTGCTCTCACCATCATGCCATACTTCACTGGGACACTGAGGTGACTGAAAGCTACGTGGTCACTCCTCTGCCAGAGCAGTTCAAGTTGTACTTTCTGTCTGAGAGATGCCAGGCCATGACAGTGTCCTTCCTCATGACCACAGATCACCCTCCCAGGCAAAAACTTGGCCCAGCTCTCCCTCTACTCCCTTCTCATCAGCCTACCCAAACACTGCCAGAACAAGCAATTTCCAGTTTGAAGAATGTCCTACAAGAACCACTTTCACAGGGCAATCCTTCATTTTTCTTTCTGCCAGATTGGTTCAAAGATGCTTCCCAAAGAGCAAAACCCACATGCTTCACAGATAGTGGAGAGAGCTCAGTCCTTGCTGAGCCGCTGCTGCCACAGCACAAACACCCATGGCAGCACAGCTGCCTGCCTGGGAGGGTGGGTGGGAGAGCTGAGTCACCAGCTGGAAGCACTTAGTCTCAGTGTCTTAGCTCGCTTCAGCACTGCAGTCAAGTGCCAGAGTCAAGACAGAGGCTTTTCCTTTTGGTGCAGTTAGTTTTTACGCTGTTCCTGTTGGTGACCCTGAGAAGCAGTGCAGAAAGTCTCACCACAGACATCTATGGGCTGCCTGTCTCTGTCTGAGATGGTCTGGTCTTGTTTATTGTCAGCAGAAAAAAATATTTCTAAGGGGGTCACTCGGACATTCAAAAGCTGTCAGCTGAGCAGCCTTCAGGAGGACAGGGTTAATGTGTCCTTCTGGTAATTATGGGATTAACCCCACCTGCTTTACAAGGTATGAGAAATGGATCCAGTAAAGAATCATGTATCTGTGTGATAAACCTCTGTCGAAGTGATGCCTTCTTTAAAGATAGTTGCTTTGCCTGGCTTTGGAGTGACAAACCACAAAGGCTTATGCATTTCATGGGGTTTCCCCCACGAGCAGATAGGAAAAACAATTTCTACATCTCAGTTGTTTTTGGATAGTAGCATTCAAAATATCTTCTGCACACACTCTCTAAACCTAGGGTGCATCAGAGCCTCACACAAAATCTTCGTGATTCACTCTGCTGCCAATGGGGAACATTTCCAATGCAGCACAAACACATTCCTGCAACAAAGCTCTCTCTTTGCCCTGACAGGGGGTAAGAAAGGGATATCAGCTCAAGTTAAATATCAAACTCCAGAGCATCTCACTTTGAAACCATCAGCCTATGCGCTTCATAGAGGAGGAAATGAACAGAAGACATGGCTATGATTACTTCCTACAGCTGTAATTCCATGAAAAATTTAGTTCTGGTCATCTAGAAGGTCCAAGTGCCACAGCATCCTGCACAGTGGAGACAAGTTAGAGTTAGATGTAATAGGCTTGTGAGGAACAGAAGGACCATCCATTAGGGCTCTGGAGGTGGTCCCTGCTCCCTGTGCCTGCTCCCCAGGTACTTCACCATTATTTCAGTGGAGATTACTTCTCCTCTGTGGTTTAGGAATGGTATTCCCCAATTTAGTGTTCCCACTAAAACACTCGCTCAGACCCCTTCTTTCTCTCCTTCCCCCTGCAGTGGGATGGAGAGGAGAATTGGAGGCACAGAAGGTAAAGATCAGAAGGTTGTGATAAGAACAATTTACTAGAGACAGCAATTAAATAAGAAGCAAACAGAAATAACAACAATATTAAATACCAGAGTGTACAAGCGAGGTGTACAATTCTCATGTGAGTGATCACTGTGTGGACCTGGAGCTATCCCGATGACTCCCTCTGTCCCTGGGCTGACTGGAAGGGCCCTTCCCCGCCTCATGCGCACTGCACGTGGTCTTGCGGGGTCACAGCGGCCCACGGGGTCACAAGGGCCCATCAGTTCCATGAGAGCCCACACTGTCACAGGGACTCAGAACGAGCCCAAAAAGTATTGCAGCAGTCCCTGGGTGCCGTGAGGTCCCACAGTGTCCCACACTGGGATTCCCTCTCTGACATGGGCCAGGGAAGCTTCTTTCTCATGCTCTGAATGAGGAAGGGGAACTTCTACTACTACAGTGGAAGAATTAATTAATAATTCAGCTGTTTGTACCACCACGACTTTCGCTAAGTTTACAAGGCCAAATTAATAGCCCTGCTCTAAAGTGCCACAGAATTGTAAGTGCCCCAGAAATGTAGTGCAGAGAGGTGATTGCTGTAGGAAACCACTTTTTAAGTCACTTAGTCATTATTTCAGGGATCTGCAAAGGGTGGATATTCTCTAAGAAACAGGGTTATTATAGCAGCAGGCCTGTGCCCTGCCCAAGGTGCTCTCTGCAGAGTCTGGGCCCTGGATGTAGGGGGAGAACCCACCCCTAGGTGTGGCATTTCTGCCTTGGCCCTCATCCCGTATGACACGAGGTGGTATAAAATAACCCCAGGGTCCTGGCCATGACCCTCCCGGCTGCTGCAAAAAATCAACCCTGTCCTGACTGGAACCGGGACACCTGTGAAGCCACTTGTACCCCTTTTATTTTGGAGCTTCTTCAATAATTATTTTAAAAATTATTTTGATAAATAAAAAATGAAAAGGCTTTTAACAAAATTTTGAGTTTGCCTGAAGTGTGGTTCCTGAGCCATTGTGGGGCATGATTTTAATTACCTTGTCCCATGTATTTATCGGTGATGACCCTTTATTTAAATGCAGTATCTTAGCCCATCAATAGCCATGGGGTGTCCAAGGCCATGTCTCAATTGAGCTGGTGCTGTTATGTAACGACAGATGAGAGGAGCATCTCTGGGTTTGGAAGAGGAGATGACACTGCACCAATGGGGGAAGCAAACCAGCATTGGCTCAAGGCAAGATCTGGTAATGGAAGGAGTTTTGGCACTCAGTCCACTCTCCCTGGAGGGTGAAAATCCCGCCAGGCAAGCATGGTATTTTCTCCTCTTTGTGAAACAATAAACACGTAGAAATGTGCAGCTTGTGGATATGGAACTCTCCTCGTTTTATCCCAAGAGTTGTCATGATTTGGTGGGGAGTTTGTGCTGCTGTAATGCAGGGGAATTTTGCAACCTCCAATTCACTGAATATTCTTGAAATTCCATTTATTTTCTTCATGTAGTTGTGTAGCCTTCTTCCTACTGTTAAATGGAAAGGTGGAGATAACTGCATCTGTTATATTAAAAATACATTGACTTTAAACTTCTAATTATACAATGACCAATTTACAGAAATGTCATATTTTAATCACTCTTCAGTATGCCAGAAAAAATCACTTTTAAAAAGCAGTTCTAACTGCGTTTTCATGTCAGTGGGAGAAGTGCAAGCCAACATTTCGTCAAATATGCTAAATTTCACAAGGAGGGAGCCACATGTATCTGTAACTGAGGATGCTGTGTGAGGAAGGGCCTGTGTGGAGAGGGCTCTGGCACAGAGCAAGGAGTGATGGCAATACTTTGGGCAAGAACTACAGGGGAAAAAAAATTACAAAGCAACATCCATCACAGCTTTGTCCAAATGTAATCCCTTGAGACTTTGGTTCAAGTCTGAATGACCAATTCATTATGGTTTTCTTTGTTACTTGTTTATGAATTACGTAGTAATACAGGTGTTATGAGACTTCTGATCCAACCAACCTCCCTAGAGCAGGACCAGGTTTGAAAGCGGCTTAGTTTTCAAATTAATTCAGGTTGTTGAGGGCCTTTCACATTTAATGTCTTCAAGAATGGAGCCTCCACACTCTCACTGGCTTCCTCTTCCAGTGTTTCATTCCCCACTTCAGTGTGGAAACATTTGGTGTTTAGAAACCTGGAAACAATAATTCATATCCCTGTAACACCCTGAGAAGGCAAGTTCCAGGCTGTTTCATAGAACTGAAAAGTCAGCAAGGCACATGAAATAGTTACTGAGTTCAAATCCTCCTGCTCCTGAAAATCCCAATCAAACAGCCTGTTTTTCTCATGGCTTGGAGCTTTTTCAGCTCAAACCAGGTGACACTCATCCCCATTATCAGTTTCTTGGGCAGAACACAAAAGCCTGCACTTGCTGTGTTCTCTAGAGATGCCTGAGGCAGTCTTGAGTCCATGTGCTCTGACTCACTTGCTGGAATAGACTGGGGGAGCTCTCAGAGCCAGCTGATTTGCAAGCTGTTTCCGTTCTTTAATTGATCCTATCTGCCTGTGAGCATGTTTGTATGCAAGACAAGACATCTTTGATATGAAATCCAGCTCTACCATGGCAGAGAACATCCCATGACCACATCAAGTCAGACTCTGGTGTGTTACCCTCAGTGGCACTGAATGCTTTGCACCCAACCAGAGGCCCATCTGCCTAGCAGTACAGGAGCAGACAGGCAGTTTGGAGCTCTGGCAGATCCTGTCACTCTGTAGCAATGTTGGCAGACTCTGGGATGTGTAGGTCTATCGTGCAAGTAAGGAAAGTCCACGGTGGCTCCCACAGCATAAAGTTTCATGGGAGCAGAACAGTGAGCTAGCAATTGAAGCAGGCTCTGCACCAGGCTTTCTGGAGCTGGGGGTGCCAATCCATCTCCTGGGAAAATATCTCCTTTTTGAGGGAGCCATGTCCATGCCACATCCATGTTGTCCCAGCTGCAGTATTTGTCTGCACAAGGTCCAGACCAATTCCCATTCCAGCAGCCAGTAGGGGGAAGTGGGCAACACCTGCCAAAGTTGTCTGAGAGGATGAGGAGACTGTTGGTAGTGTTTCGTGGGGTCTTCCCTGCCATGTAGCATCTTGTCAGGTCATTTTGCCCCTCCCTGACTGCTCCCCACTGGCTCTGTTCCCTGCTCAGCACTTCTGCAACAGCTCATTCCACACTGGGACAGCCCAGCCTCTCCTCTCTTTCTACTGAACAGTTCATGCAGTACAACTTTTGGCAGCTGCATCCCTTCACTGTCCTGCTTTCCTTCAGCACCACAATTTGCTTTTGCAGGCTCCGGCACGTTAGACGAGAGGCCTTGGTACCTGCTGTGGTGCACCCAGCTTTGCAGCCCCCAGCTGTGTTAGTTTTGCTTGCCCCAGTTTTTGCTAGTGGTGGGGAGAGCCCAGAGAATGGCTCCAGTGGACGTGTCCAACAGAGCCAATCCCTGGTGGCTCTGAACTGATGGACATGCTGCTGGCCAAGGCTGGGCCAATTAGAGATGTTGGTTACACCTCTGTGAAAACATATTTAAGAAGAGACCAAGGTGGGGGGGCACGCACTTCTTTTGGCCGGAGGAGGAGGAGGTGCTGAAAATATGTGAGGGAAAACAACAACAATGCAGACACCAAGGTCAGTGGAGAAGGTGGGGGAGGAGAAGCTCCAAACACCGGAGCCAAAAATCTTCTCCAGGCCGTGGTGAGGACCAGGGTGGAGCGGGATGTCCCGCTGCAGCCCATGGAGTCCACAGGGAATGTTAAAATTCACACACTGCCTCTTTTGTCCCTGTGTGCATCAACACAGAAGCATTTCAGAGAGGCACCCAAGTGTGCTGATTCCCCAGCATAGGCTTCAGAGCTTTGTTTATAGCTCTTGATAGGTTTTTCCAAGTATTCACCATTTCTAGAACTACTGCATTTGGTTGACATTGATTCTGGGTCTGACTGAACTAACAGTCACTTTTCCTCAGAAAGCTCCAGTTCAGTTTTGTGTAGGCTGGGTTTCTTCGGTTATAAACTCGTATTTTCAAGTCTAAGATTTGTCCCAAGTCCACATCTAGCAAACCAACTCAGTTGCTTGGGAACTCTGAGAACTACATGTGCTTCGGAATGATGATGCAACTGTTTTAATAAAGCAGTGTGTTAGAGACAAGGAGAACAGGAAGATAAAGAAGGTGCTCTGTGATGAGCAGCTGCTCATTTCCCAAAACATAGCTGTGGCACTCACCACCTTTGCTTACTGTTGATCTTTCAAATTATGAAACTGTTGGGAGAAATAGCTGCTTCCCACATTCTGCAGTCACCCTACTTACCATGGGAGACTGCGCCTGTCTCTACCAGATAGCAAGGGCTTCTCACTGCTCTGACCCTGTAGTGCAGAATTCCCCCAAAGTTCTTCTGGATGCTTTGAAGACTCACTCTTCAGTTTGAATTTCCCAACACAAGAGACCACACTCAGTCTTTCCTACCTCAGGAATGATTCTCAGACAAAATCTACTCTTTCTGAGGTGGGAGAATTGCATTCCAACACCAATTAGGTTAAGGTGATCACTCATGTCAGCAACTTCAAAAGCTTTATTTGTCCTTTTATGTTATTAAAAATTTAAAACTTTTGCACCTTTAAGAGATGCAACTCCAAATATAATAAACCAAAATGCAAATAACTGGGTTTAAGCTCTTTCGAGTAGTTTAATGTGACACTGAGGGTGGATGGTGAGGACCTCTCAAATGTTTTGCAAAACCAGAAAAAATGGTGAGGCAAACTGCTGAAGAAAAGAGAGCAACTCCCTTCTAAGGAAAGGCTAGAAAGGTTGAGGCTCCAGTTTGAAGAGGAGAATGCTGAGGAATGCAGTGTGATCAAAGTTCACAAAATCCTGAAGGCAGGGGATGTGTGAAAGACAAGTTTCTCACTCAGTCCTGCTGAAAGCTCTCAGAAACTCACTGCAGACGGGTGTAAGATAACCAAGGAATTCTGGTAGCACCAGGTCAGGCCGTGAGCTGCCCTGGGTTGCCATAGGAGCAACTGACAGCAGCAGGTCCAGCGAAGGACTGGGTAAAGTTCTTGAGAAACAGGTCCCTGAGTGGCTGCTGGCGGGTGAGGGAGGGATGTCCCTTCTGCTGTCCCACACTTCCAGCTGCTGGAGGGGTGAGTGGGGAGTGGTGGAGACGGCCAGGCTCACCCGGCCTGCTGGTGGCATCTGCTGCTGGAGACAGCACGCTGGGCTGGGCGAGATGGCCAGTGGAGTGTTCCCAACGTTGTTACATTTGTGGCCTTCCCGTGGTGTCCTGTTCATATTCCAGCTTTCCACAAAGGTGACATACCTTCTGCTCCTTTCACAGGGCTCTTAGTGGAGACTGCCCTTCACTCTCAGACTCAGTCACAGACCCGTGCCTGCTGGAGCCTGCAGGTCAGGAGAACCTTCACTGAACAGCAAGGTGTCATTCCAGGAGCACTGTATTCGGCAGCAATGCCAGTGCAACACTCCCGCTCCCTTTGCTGCACCACAAATCCATCTATAAAGAAATCCCTCAGCATTGTGCAACTGCTTAACCACCAGCATTGCAGAGAAGGCAGCGTGGTCGTGTGGCTGAATGGATGAAAGGGAAAAGCTACTTAAAATTGACCACTGGAGTGCTTATGAAATTAGGCTTTAAAAAATGCTGTTTATTAAATATGCCTATTGTTTAAATTATTGTTAGGGTTAAATTTTATATTTACACAATATCTCATCAATTACATTTAATATGCAGGCTAAATCCTAAGACCAGAAGACAAACTGGTAAAGTTTTCGGTGCAAAAATTTTCTAAAGGAAGATATTTGACATTTGCTTTAAAAAATCAGCTTCATGGAAGAGAAAGAGCTAAATAACTCCAGAATATAAAGCTGAATATTTATTATGGCTTGAGAAAAGTACCCCAGGTTTACTCAAAAGTTTAAAATCTCCCTAAAAGTGCTGCTGAACTTTCATCTGGGGTGAATTTTCAGTTAGATGCTTGGATTGGCCACACAGTCAAAAATGTCCTTCCGTGTGATGAAATCTGGGTGATGGTGACTCACAGAGAGTGATGTAGGGTTAGATGCAGACACACTTTGGGGAACAATTGTTCGGTTCTTCTCTCTTGTGGAATGCAGCCACTGTGGCAAGCAGACGTCATGAGTCTTGGAGAAGGGATGGCTCTGTAGTGCAGCCTAAATTTGTCGCAGCGGGTATGCGAGCACACACAGAAAAAGCAGTTAACACACACAACACATTTAGGTTTTCTATACATAGAGTGGGTGAACTTTCCTATCTGTGCACAAATATAGACCCAATGCTGCATCACAGGACTCGCCTCTGCTAGAAGCCTGCTCTGCAAGACTCAGCTGACACTCAGTTAAGCAGCAAGATTTTCACTGGCAAAAGTCTCTCTGGGAGACCTTTGGATACCTTGGACATTATCCTGACAGTCTGAATGGGGCTGTATCCCCCCGAGTGCTTCAGCTTCTCTCACCCAGCCCAACCCTTCTCTAGAGGGGCTCAGCCACCATGCTCTGGAGGGTGCAATGTGGGGACAGGAGGGCAGGGTCCAGGTAGAATGGAGATATTTTGAAGCAGGCAAAAGCAAATAGTTGTGTAGTGCCCTCTTTAATCTGTGGATTAAGAATAATACACCTCAGTGTACAGAGCTGTAGGAAGAGGATCAGCTTGGAGAAATAGAGAAGCTCTGGAGTACCAAAAGCCTCCTGGGATATCTAGATGCAGCTGTGTGGAGCCCATAGGGATAAGTTGCATATTGCTTTTTAGAGACTCTTTGCCTTTCAAGGTTCAGCCCAAAAGCAGATGGTTCGGTCTGGTAAAGCTGGGGCAACACTGCTGAAAAGAGATTCCTGCACTTCTCTCTGAAATATCTGTTTCTGCACAGAAGGGAATGCAGATATTGTAGTTTCAGCATTCATTACATTTAATATTGGATTTAATTTAAGTTGGAAAACCAAAATGTTTTCTTTAGGAACCAACAAAAAGTATTCTGTTTTATCTGAAATACAGTATTTGCCTCCTGCAGGAATGGTGGGGTGGGAAGGATGTACAGGGAGGCATATTTGCTCATTTTTGTTGATGCAGTTTGCCTTCCACTCACACTGATTTTTAATTAAAATTTTAAATTGAAAATTTGAACACAAAAATTGGAGGGAGGAGGAAAGCCATAATTTTGAAAATGTCAAAAATAAATTCTTCTGTTTCAAAATGTCAGAAAAAATTATTTATCATGCTGGGGCTCTGTTTCAACAGAATCCTTTATCTCTGTCTCATGAAGTGTAAGAATTTGCTGCTTAATTTTCCATTTCTAGTGTCCAGTCCAAGCCTTGATGCAAGGGAAATATGACAGTTCAAATAAACTCAACTACTATGCTGGGAAAGACCCTGTTATGCACATGCTGCCACTGCCCAGAACAGGGAGCCCCGGAGCACCTGAACAAGAGTGCTCAAAGCGTAAGAGAGCACAAGATTTGCTCTGTGCCATCCATGAAGACTGTGAAAATTTGGTGTCAGAGGCACAAGAGGCTGGTACTTGTGGTCACAGGAGACCACAGAGGTGTTTCATAAACAAGCCTTGGTGTGCAAGGGCAGTGCTCAGGAAGACAGGACAAGCTGCCTCTGTAGTGTCACCGGAGTGAGGCAGGGCATTCCCTCTGCCCTGCTGGTGGGGCAGCCCCCGGACTCCAGATCGTCTCTAGATTTCTCAGATGATAAACTTTCTACTACAGCCAAGAAAGAGCCTCTCATTCCCAGTTCTGCCATGCAGCCTCACCAACACACTGCTCATACGCAGGACGCTTTAAGAGTTACTGTGCTGACTCCACTCTCCATGTGTCTGTCCTGGGTGACACCAAAAATGTGTAGAGTACTCCATATTTCTTCTGTGTCAATCCCCGCAGTTTGTGTTGCTGTCCCTTCAGGACTCAGGGGCCAGAACCACAACCGCAGTGCTTTATCCCAGGTTTGGGGGTGCGGCGGTTTAGGGTGTCCCTTTACAAAATGGGAACAGGCACACAGAGCTCTCTCTTTCATTCTCGCCGGGCTTCCAAGAGAGTTGCCTACAGCAGGTTCTCCGAGCAAGGCAGAAGCCCTCTTGTTTCTCTCCCAGCTCCGTGGCAGGCTGTCCGGCACAGATATCTGAGAAACAGCATTTCACAATCCTAAACTGTTTCAAAAGGAGTTTTGCAAAACGCAGCCACGACGCTGAGCCGGAGCCGCCGGAGCCAGGGCTGCAGGTTTTGGTGCCCGGCGAGTCGTTCTCTTTACCCCAGCGCAGCAGAGACTCAGAAACTGCATCGCCGACACCAACCGGGCCCAGCCAGCGGAAAAGAAGCAGAGACATCGACACCTCAGGTACGGAGCTGTCCCGGACAACGCCAGCTCTGGGCAAACTGGCACAGCAGGGGGAAGGCTGAGCCGACAGGGGCTTGTACCCATCGTGTCCTTGTCCACGGTCCCCGCGGTCGGCTACGGAAGCCTCCATGCTGAGATTGGGCTTCTCTACCACCTTGTTTTCGCTGCTCCCGGGGAGTCCACAGGATTCAGCACCTTTGTGCCTAGTGGTTATTGCTGTTACCTTGGTTGTTGCTGTTTTGGTTTTTAGTAAACTGTAATTTAAAAAACTTATATATTCTCTCATTCATCTCTCCTTATTGGTGAACGGGGAGTGGTTAAAACTAAAGGCAAGGTAGCTCATTTCCCAGGCTCCATCCTGTAAATTGTCTTCAACCAAGACAATATCACAACCAAAGTTGCTGTTTTTTCTTTGTGCTTCCTCATTTTAGATCTTTAGAGCAGCAATCTACCCCAGTCAGTATAACTGGGAAGAGAAAATGTATATTTGATCTGTCATGCCTTGCTGTCATCCACCTGCTGTAGGACTGCATGTGCTCTGCTGAACTCACCTGCGTCTTGTTTTGGTACAAATTACACTTTTTCCAGTGCTAAACAATTTTATCGCATGGTCCTTACCCTGGTTTTCTTCTGGTGCTGTCGCCAAAAATTGGGAAGAAAATAAAAACACTCTAGCCCAATATTTGAAGTGATAGAGAATCTGGTATTACTTTATTTTCTGGCCAGGATGTGCCAAGGAAAATATTGCAAAACCACATGGTTTTACCAGATCTTTCCACAAACTTTATACAGTCAAAACCCATAGAGATGTACTGCTTTAAAGTTCATTGGTCCAGAGTTGAGCAACCCCCAGTATTCAGTTTCCTATTGGATCCGAAACCCCTCCCCCTCGATGCTAATTAGATTTTCATTCTTCACTTTTCTTACCAGTCCTTTCCAGACCAGATGTCTCCCACTCTGCCAGAGGTGGCATCTAGGATAGATATTTGTAGATGGCAGGTATTTGTAGATGGCGGTGTCTGGGGTAGACAGCTTGTTTGTAGATAGCCACTGACGTTCCGTTGATGTTCTGTTGATTGCCTTTTATCTTTCTGGGTATCCTTGGACTATTCCCAGTCTGTTGGTATGTTAAGCCTATCTCCTTAGAGTGATGCTACATCTCCTAAAAAAACCTAAAGGAAATTCCTTTCCCCAAAGTAAAATCAATTCAAGCCTAACCAGAGAGACAAAATAGAAGTTTAAAAGTTATATTGTTTCCAACAGTGCTTTCACACGCAAACGTTCCCGTTCATATTTCTATTACAAATCTGTGAACCAGGATGTATTTCACAGCGGTCCAGAACTGGCTGCTTCATTGCCTTGCTAGTCCGTTTCCACTTCAACAACCAAAGGGCAAAAAAGCCTCTTAGCCAGGTTGGAAAGAGCTTTGGTCAACTGCCGGTGCCTCCGCATTTATCATGTCTAATAGATGACTGTGATAGTGATGGCCGGTGACTTTCAAGCACTTGGTTCTGGAGCAACTCTTTGTATATTCCATCAAGTTTTGCCTCCCTTTAACTGAAGAGTCTGTCTGCTGTGTTGCCTTGTCACTTTTGTTTACAGGTGCTTCTTTTAAAGCTTCAGTTTGTGCTTTATGGCTTAAAAAACATAAAAAATGAATTAAGGTAATCCCACTCTGATTCTCATTCCCTTCATTGACCGTGTAGGAAACACAGAGAGAACTTTCAGATCGGAATGAAAACCACTGTGAAGATACAAACACCACTCTGATGGGACCGAATTTTCAGCTTCCCTTAGTGGGAACCTGAGGATGTCTCATGACGTTGAGTTGTTTTGGGAACAACAGAATTGGTGTCAGTGATTTCCTCAGAAGTCAGAAAGTGTCATTGGTGTTTGAAAGTGTCATTGGTGCTTGAAAAGCAGTAAAAGCAAGGTTTCCCAAAGCACATTCCTGTAGTTTTGTTGTTGTAAATGGCTGCTATACATTTTACCTGGGATGTAGCTGAGCTGTTGGTGGGCAGTGGAGGAAGCTTGTAGAAGGGCAGACAGAGCTAAAAGTCTTCATTTAGCCTACAGCAGGTATTGAGGTACCTGACCATGGAGAAGAAATGGATGTAACTAGTAGGGCATCCTCTTGAAGTGCTGTCCATAGCTGTTGTTGAACCGCTGGCACTTGACATTACAGCTGCTTAGGGCACCTGCACCGTAAAGCGTGCTTGTATGCAGAGATGGTTGGAGACACAGGATAATTTTAACACGACACCGCGAGCCTTCAGGGGAGCTTGAAGGGTTGCCGGTGAATGAGCAAAGTCCAACAGGTTTCAGCAGTCCTGCAGAGCTGCCAGTTGCTAAAACTTCTAGAGCAGCTCTGTAAAATTAGGCAGGTGTTTTCCTAGCACAGGAAGGTAAAACAACTGAAGAAGGCACAAGCAGAAAGAAGGACTGGATGAAGGGGAATATCTGGATACTGTAGGATACTGGAGCTTTCCTACCCAGAACAGCTCAGGAAGATGTTATCAGCTAACTCTGACGGGTTTTTCTTACACCTTGCTGGAGACTGATCTGCCACATGAACCTTTTTTGTGGTTATTCAGAGAATGACATCCAAGCTGTCACAGAAGCAGGAATTGATGCTTCCTTTCTTTGCAAAGCACCATTCAGCTGGTGTCCTGTTTAGCCACTCACCGCCTCCATCAGCAAATAGTCATATTCCTTCCTAGTACAGACACCCTCCTACTCCTATTTGCTCACAAATCTTCCTATTCACATACTCGTTAAGTCAATGTATTGCGCTTGATGCTCAGAAAATAGGATGGTTGGAGGACTAATGGTGTCCTTGGTGGTTCTGTTGTTTTCTTTCTTGGAACTTGACAACTGAACTCAGAGAAGTTCTCAAATTTTAGAGGTTAGAAGTTTAGATTACAGAGGTGATATTATGGATTTCCTAGGGAAAGATTTATCATCCAGAGCATTTTGATAATAGCAGTTACAGTTAAATATATACTTTTATGTTTAGGCTGAAGACTGTAAAGTCAAAAATCACTGATTTTGGCTTGATTATGTGAAAGACTTCCTTTGCCATTTGAGTGAGTGGCCACATAGATGAATTAGCCTGTCAAGAAGTCCCAATTGGAAAAAGTCCCAAGCAAACTGTTACAACTGGTCCCTTCCAGGTCATTTCGTTCTGTGATTACTTGATCTATTGAACAATCATTTACAGTTTGTGGAATAAACTGACAGACATTTCCGTTAGCATTTCAAATGCAATCCTGAATTTTCAGCAGCTCATTAAAGCGCTTATTAAAGCCAGCTCAATGATTGCTTTGAGTGGATATTTGCATCAGTAAAACAGGAATATTGAAACCTTGTAAGGAGAAAATGGGAAATGACACAGAATGCTTTGCACAAGTGCTCAACTGAGAGTGTGCTCTTTTCAGCTAAAGTAGCACTCAGAACCAGTCTTACTCAGCATTTTCCACCCAAATGAACCAGTGGCACCAAGTCAGCTTTTCTGGAGCTCTTCCTGCTCGTTCTTGAAGCACTGTTCAAGGTACCCTGGCCCTTGGACTAAGGTTGTGATACGATGCTTCAAGCAGCCCAGCTAAACCTCATGCCGCAACCAGAGATGCTGCCTCTTGCTTTGCATCAGCACAAGGAGGCTGTCTGAGCAGCAGGGTTAGAACCCTCCCTTCCAGAGTCTCTTCAATGGAAACAAGGGAACAGCTCCACACCAGCCATGGGCCCACAACCATGCTTAGTTTTCCCTTTGACAATTGACCACAAGCTGAAACAACAGGACATCTGCTGATTTTGCTGCCAAGTGAAAATAGTCATAACTTTTTTTCTAGTTATAAGGTCTGTGAATTACAGAGACCTTGAATAGAAGCTCTTGAGGCTCAGTCTCAAAGTGAGTTTCTTGAGAAACACATGATTGATTTTCCATGACCCGCTGTGCCGTATAAGGGGAAGAGCAAGGTATTGACTAAAGGCTGGGAAACACTAGAAAGGTGATGATAGCATGGCAGTCTTGGCAAGTCACTTCAAGATATTTTAAAGACAAGCTATCTGCTAGTCATTATGCATTATCTTCTTCCAGTCTGGCACAGAATAAGAACTTATATGGTGCAAAATGAACTGGCAGCATCACAGAGTGCTTTGGAGCAGGTACTGGAGGGCTTTAGTTCATCTGACAGCATAGCTCACCTTTCTTTATGGAGCCAAGACTTCCAAAAGCCTGAAACACTGGGCACTTCTCTCCTTAAAATCCATCATGCTGGCAATCTATAAGCAAATAGATCCAATAACTTATGTCTGATTCTTCCACACACAGGAACGGGCTAATCTCTTCCTCCCACAGGAAATGAAAGAGAATGTTTTGAGACAGGAAGATGAAGGCCAGACTACAAGGAAGATCAAAACCAAGATGAAACCATGAATGACATGTGCAGCAGTGCCAAAGAGAAGAACAAGGACGTGCAACGGTTAGAAAACAGCAGCCACTATGTTCTTTGTTCTTCAAAAGAGCCATCACAACCTTGGGAATAATAATGCCCCAGAAAGGGAGAGAGCAGCAGCGAGAGAGCAGCAGCTGGATCATGGTTCTATTTTTGAGCACATCAGATGGGTAAGCAGAGAAAGGAGCAGCTGCTTCACCTAAAGGACAAAGATGACTCAAAACCCATGGTTTTGAGCTCGTGGGTTTAAGCTCAAAACTTACGTGTTAGTAGCTCACTACTGGATTTATGCTAGGAAGCAAATGTGCCCTGCCGTGAAATCAGCGAGTGCCCAGCAGAACCACCTCACTGCAGGGTAGACAGGAATAAACATCACAGCTGGATCAAGGGTTTGATGAAGAGCAGGATGTTCACTGTCATCTTTGAGCTCTGGGGCTGAATGTTTGATCCTGGAGATCTCTTTCAACTCCATTTCTGATGAGAAGTGTGCCAGACCAGTTAGAGAGCTACTCTCAAAAGATCCACCCTAACACCACCAACAGTGGTCACTGCTTTGGAAACTTCTTCTAGGTCCTATTTCATGTGGACCATCCTTGATAACACCCCCAGGCCAGTGAACAACACTTGACAAAAGTGTCTTGATGGATGGGCAGAATCTGTGTTTCAATGA
Source organism: Dasyornis broadbenti (assembly GCA_013397935.1). Taxonomy (NCBI): domain Eukaryota; kingdom Metazoa; phylum Chordata; class Aves; order Passeriformes; family Dasyornithidae; genus Dasyornis; species Dasyornis broadbenti. Next base: position 1,221,910 of record VZRN01001640.1, on the reverse strand, counting down.
CTAGAAAGGGGCAACAGTTTCATGTGTTCAAAGTGTGTTAAAAATATTTGAGAAGACTGATACACAGTTCTTCCAGTAGCCCTACTTTAAGCCTGTATTTATTTTCTATCATTCCAGTATATTTAAGTATTACTCTTTTTCCTACATCCCTACTCAATGTAAATCATTTTAACAGCAGGAAAAACACTGATTTCCCTTAGGTAAGCACCCAGTACTCAATGTTAACCCATGCCCAGTGATGAGCAGGTTTAGCTACCTGTACAACCCACAGATCAAAAAATGATCCAAAACTTCTTTTCACTTTCTTGACTCCCTGGGAAGCCAGAATCAAATGAAGTGTTATTGCAAGGACTGGAACAAAGCATGTACAATAAGGGGGGTTTTGCTTGCAAAGGCTGTCTGTTTTCTGGTGGTTAAAGGGGACCATGAACCGAAAGATAATCTCCAGAGTGCCGATGAGTGCAAGAGGAATCAGGAACTACCTAGAGGGAAAAAAGTTCCTTTGTTCATACTCAGAATACTAAGGATTTCTACTATTCTGCAGAAAGCTCACTTGGGTGTTTAAATCCTGTTACTCTTTCAATGTAGTTTATTTAAAATATTATTTCCTACACATTCGGAAAAAGCAACCTGAAAAAAAAGGAGAAATTATTATTTGTCTTGATACAATCACCTGCCATTTGAGCTAACAGAGTGTGACAGTAGCATGGGTTTTCTTCTTCTGTTTCAAGCATCCAAGATCAACACTTCACCAGATTTCATAGTTCTGGGCTGTCTGCTTGCTGCAAGTTTTGGAGAAGATGCAGCTTTCTGAGGGCCAGCATGCCAGGAGCAGACCCCAGCACAGGCCGTCCCCTTACCAACACCTTACCAGGGTCTGAGCGCAGTGGGCAGGGCTGGCTACTGGTAACAGGGTCCTTTGTGACAGACCCCCAACATTTAACAATTAAATCAATTAGCCTTAACAACTCTTAATTTGGTCCCAAATGGCTAATCATGCAAAAGCCACTCCCTATTTTTCATGTATAACAACTAATGGAGAGTTTTGCACTTTACAGACCGTCTAGTAAGCTGCATTGCCTGCAACGTACCGGTGTCATCCACAGGCACAGGACCGAGTGTTTCCCGACAAACGTATGATTTATGAAGACAGATTACAACAAGGCTCAGGTTGAGTAGGCCGTCAAAAATACAGTCTACTTCTCTTCTGTGAGAAAGCATTTGGTTTTCTTATCTCCTTCCCCTAAAGGTACTTGCTGAAATACAATGCCCGGGTACCCTGCAGGAGCTCTCTGATTGTAGAGGTGGCTGACCAATGATCTCTGGGAGCTCAGGAAAATTTCTGTTAACAGAATGAAAATGAAAAACTACTGTTTCAAAGAGGAATGAGAAGAATGGAAATCACTTCTGCTAGGAGAGGAAGAGTGCCTCTGTCTTATCTGAGATGGAAAAAATTGACATCCTCTCATAAATAAAGGAAGACCACAGCCTGTCCTGAAGGCTTGGGTTATTAAGCATTTGTAGGAGCTCATCCCATCACTGGTTTTTAACTACTTACAATTATTTCAACGGCAAACATTTTATTTCAAGTCAAGTGGAGTATTTTTTGGACTGCCCATGGTGTCCACTTCACTATTCCACATTTTTATCATGATTTTAATTTAACTGCTTTGGTGACTTTCTCCTGCTTCAAAACTTGAAGATTTGCCAAGAGAAATGTAAATATAATGAGCATAAATCTGATGAGCTCTAATTTCAGTTTAGTGATCTAAGTTGTATTTTTAAACAATTTGAAACACCGAACCGTGTTCTCAACATAGACTGTGTTCCTGCATCACTTCTCCTGGCAACAAAGACACCTCAAAGAACATCACCCTCCTTAGGGCCTCTTTATTACTTTCTTTTGGAGTTCCGGTGACCCCAGTTAGCTTTTAGAGCAGCACTGGTGAAAAACATATCAAAAAAGACAGGAAAAGAAAACTGGAGCCCTCAAATGGAGCCAAACAGCCTAACTGGCTGTAAGACTCATTCATTAAATACTAAAAACAGTGCTGTGAGCACAGAGAGTCCAAAATGCTTCACACAGGTGGGCGAGTCTCATGATGTGCTGTGAAGAGAACTAATCCCTTGTTCTCCCTGCTGAGAAAGCAGAGGCATGTGGGGCCAAATCCATAGCACACTGCAGTGCTGGTGCCAGGAGACATCTTGGATGAGTCAAGGCTCCCTTCTGGCTCCCTGAGCACTACCATGGAGTTATCAGGAGCATGGTCTGCCATGCCTTGTTGTTTCTGCCCCATGCCATTGGCTAAGATAACCAGGAGAGCAGTCTCCCTTGGAGACCTCTCTGGCCGTAAAGTCCTCTAAATATGTCAGAAGACTGAACATCCCACCCACATCTCGGCGCAAGGACTCTCCCCCTTAAGGTGCTGGTTCTCCTAAATAACCTTGTGGCCTTTGTGTCGGGCTTTGCCACCCCATTATCAGTAGGATCAAAGCCCTGGGGCAGCATCACCCCAGATGTGATCACACCCAACACTCAGACCAAGGGGACTCAGCAACACTTCCAGAGGGTCACTAATTAAGAAGCAGAATGGTGGGCTTGAGGGCACTGATGGAGGTTAGGGGTCTGGGTTTGGGTAGGGTCCTCAGTGTCTGCTGAGTGGGGGTAAAGTATATAGGGGGACTATTGAAAGGTTATGGGGGTTAATGAGAGACAACAGATAATTGCAGTCTGGGGAAAGGAGGAATGAGATCGTTGGAAAGGGAACTGCATGAGGGACTAGGATGGTGTAATCAGGAAATATCTCAGGTTGGAAGGCACCCATAAGGATCAATGTATCTCCCCTTTTAAGATGCAGACAACAAACCTCCTCTCTGGAGCAGAGGAGAGATAAAGTGAAGGGAAAAATGGGGATACCAAAAGCCAAACAGGAGTGTATGGAGGGGGTCCTGCTTTCCCCTTCCTTCTCTGGAACCTTTTTCTGTGCAGTTGGCTGTGAAGTCAGGGAGGGCCCAGCTGACCTGGCAGGAAGATGGGTTGCTCTGCTCCACAGTGTTCACAGGGCAGCTGCGAGGCCTTGGCTCCCACCACATCCTGTCTCGTACAAGGTCTGAGAGGCACCTGAGGCTGTCAGCAGTGACCAAGGTAACAAGGGTCGTTCCTGCAGCCACAGTCATGAAAATTCTGTTGGTGCACTATGGTAGGATCCATTTCCCTTTGGACAGCAGTGATGGATGTCTCTTGTTGTAGCCAGCAGGCCCAGCCCCCTAAGGAAGCAGGTAAGCAGGTGGTGCTATCACATCTGTGCTCTCCATTCATGCAGATGCCCCCAGCAGCTCCATTTCATCTCCCACTAACCTCAGAGGAAAGTCCAGAATGAGGCATCTCTGCTCCTTCCCATAGCAGGTCCCATCTGCTGCTCATTTGCTGACATCTAAACTTGGCAGAGAGAACATCTCAGGGAAATTAACCTTTAACTGAACCTGACATTTTGCCATTTGATTTTATGGAAAATGCCATCTGGATGGACTCCACTAAAATTCTTGTTGAAGTAGAACTAAATAGTAAAGCTGGGAAAGATGGGGGTTTGTAGAGGAAATGCAGAGTGGGCAGGGAGCTCACCCATAGGGATAAGGCAGAAGTGAAGATGGTAGTGTAGGTTTTCAAAGGCAAGTTCACAAATCTGTGACTCTTCCTCACCCCTTTTTCACTCCTTTTGCCTTCCACAAGTTCCTTGCAAAATGTCAATCCTATCCTGAACATGGCTGCTTTGACACCCTCCTTTGCTTTCCTTGATCTGCACAGGTCCATCCTCTGAGCCTTACCAACCAGCTCTTGCTGGCTCATCACCTATCCCCAAACCTGGCTGTGCACAAAGCACACACCCTCCCCTGTCCCTCCCTGCCTGCACCATGTGAGCCATTGCACCTACAGCACTGTTGTCTCTCCTCAAAAGTCCTTATTCCTCAGACTCAGCAAATGGATGTTAAAATAAGCCAGCTATTAATATTTGAATGAAACAAACTGAAGGGCTGCATGCCTTGCAAACTTCCTGGAATTGGTGTCACTGTGCTTGAAATGGTTCTTTGACCCCAGCAAACCCTGACCTGGCTTTATATCGAGATGTGCACTGAGAAGGACTACTGAAGGGAACAATACTGTAGCTCTTTAGCCCAGGAGCTCTGACCAGGGTTAGTTAATTCAGTAAGGACATGATGGATCCAACTATCCACCTGTCCTTTCTCCCTCACTACTCAACTAAGGAAACCCTCAGGACCATTTCCTATTCTGTTTCCTACTCTGTCCTTATGCATTGATTATTCCAGTGATGGGAAGACAACAGGCAGCATATCTCCCAAGGAGCATGTGATTGTTTGTAGATAGATCTCCAGTTTGTCCATGTAAACTGGAACTTCAATCTTGTCTTTATAGTTTCTCATAACTTAATGCCTTTTTCAAATTACTGCCTGCTCTGTATTATATCTTCCACAATGACACTGGTTATTAAGAGGAGTGGATGAGGTATGAACTCATCCAGGCCAACCTTTTCCGTGCAGCCTTCTGCTCTGGCCAGGAGTGTCTACCCTTGGAATACAGCTTCCCCACCAAGAGCCTGGCCAAGGGCTGAAATATCTGCAGCAACTGACTCTGCTAGTGCAAGAACTGGGATGACTGAGTAACATGTTGCCAGTTAGGTCCTCTCCTCCTGGCTGCCCACACCCAAGGTGTAGCTCTTGGACTATGCCCCCTTTCATCCCAATATCTCCTTCAGAAGCTTGCAAGACCCTGAGATGGTAATGCAAACCTTTGCGGGGGGAGATGCGATGGGAGCAGAGCTGCTGCTCCACCGGGCTGGCACTGTCCCACAGTTACTCAGCACATGGGCTCCAGGTCAGCATTGAGCACTGACGGCATGACAAAACCCCGCTGCGGTGATTAATGGCATGGACTCCACAAGATGGTGATAAGTGAAGACCTTTTATTGCAAAAATCCAAGGTTCTTAAACTGTCACATTGTTATGAGTTTACACACTTGTGAGGCACAACAAATGTGTTTAACCAACCACCATAAACCACGATAGGAACACGCTTCAGGTGTAACCAACCACCAACCCCACAGTGTGAGCACTTATTGGTTCTAACAATTGTTTTCCAGTTATGTAACTTGTTTTTCACCTCTAGTTTAGCTGAGTCATTCCCAGAATGCTCTCTGGTTGGCTGAAGTAGCAGAAGTGAGCAAGGATTTTACAAGGGCAACAAGGCCCTCACTTTGCAAGGCCTTTCTGCTCCGCAACACCCCGTATCGATCCTAAGCAATTCAGACATACTCACTGGCTGGCACGGCTCTTTCTAACAGGAGTAATGCTACCTTCATCAATAATTTAACTCAATGACTGTTGCCTCATAAGAAACCAAGACATTATGTTGAAAAATTACACAATAATCTTATTTTTAGTGCAGAAAGAAATCAACAGTGATTATATATAGGAAAAAAAGACATTAAAGTACCAATAACTCTAAGAAATTCTCATGAAACAATAGCATCTGAGTAACATGGAGAGGAAGAGGGTCAGAGAATATTTCACAGATGAGAAAGCAATCAGGAACTAGTGCATACCAACCTTTTAAAAATTAACTTCTATGCTGTCCATATGCTGCATTATTTAACATTGTGTGGTTACAATATACTTTCATTTATCCAAGTTGTCGTCTTAGAACCAACTTCCTATAGCTCTGGCGATGTCTGGGACAGAGGAACATTGTGGAAAACATCCAGTTACAGCTAATGTTTGAGGGACTGAGACATGAGAGCTGGGTGTCTTCCAGGCAAGAAGTAGGTTCACACACAAGGCACCATCTCTGCGGCTTGACAATAACACACCTCAGGTACTGCTTGCAGAAATGGGTCTGGTACTTCAGGATGTGTTCAGGGCTGGTTTTAACCAGGCAGCTGGCAGGGGACAGCCTGGAAACACCTTCGTACGCCTACACCCACTGGTGTCTAAGCAGCTTGAGAAGCTTTGCTGTAGCATAGATCTAGGTGGTGTGCAGAAAAGCTCTGTTTTAACAAGAGAACAAGCCCTTTCATACCCTCCACTTGGCTGGGGTAGGCACGGATTGACTGCGGGCCTTCCCATCCAATCATCATGCAGTGTCCACTTGCCTCACTGACCAGTCGCTGCCTCCCGTGGGAGGTGTCTGGGCAGACCCAACAGTTATCTCCCACACTTCACTAGCCCAGGTTAGCTGAGTCCTCCATTCTCCCTCTCACACAATCCTCTGAGCCCACGTCCTACCCAAAAGGGCAAGTCACAGAATTACAGCAGGGCTGTAGTGGGGCCCTGGAGGTTACCACTCCACCCTCCCACATGGAGTACAGCTACCCCCCAGACCAGTTCAGGTTGGCCATGGGGTTGTCTGACCCAGCTCTTGATGACCCAGGGTTGCACTCCCTGGAGAAGAAGCTTTTCTTCTCCAAGTTCTTACTGCACATCTAGACATCGTGCCTTGCCACATGCTGGGCTGTAGCCCCCAGATCACAGAGAAGAGCGTGACCCACTTCCCTGCAGGACAACCTTCCCCCTAGCATGCAAGCTACTTGGGAGACCTCCCTCTCAGATGCTGCCTTGACCGCCTCCATCAGCTGGAAGAGGAGGCAGCAGGAGGAGCTCCAGCTCTCTCATCTGGCTCCTGAGGAGCAGCACATGGGAGGGCATAGCTCCATGGGACAGGCTTCCTCAGCATTCCTGTGCAACTCATGCACCCCTTTGGCCACAGCTCCAGTTTGCTCCCGCTGCAGATACTGCTCAGGCAGAGCCTTCCTTATGCTGCTGCTTGGCAACGACCACCCAAACCTTCCCAAGAGCTCCTCACAGCACTCCAAGGGTCTTTATAAACCTTAGATCAGGCAGATGTGCCTGTACAAAGATGGTTGTAGCAGGAGCCTTCTGGGCAAATGCATTTTATAATAGTTTTCAGAAGTGCCTTTTCTGAAGGTGTCACATTGCAAACCCAGGATGGTGCAAAATCTCTCTGCGAAGGGACCATCCTTTCTTTTCACTCAGCACATTTGCATTTGTCCTACTTCTATTCCTGTAGACCTCAAAATCATCAAATTCCTCCTCTCTGATATGCAGTACCACCCTCCCCAGGATGCTATACCACAGCATTTGAGCAGAATATGTCAGGACTACACAGAAAATATTTTAAGATCCTACCCTGCGTCAGGAACTCCCCCAAACTCATGTCTGTTCTGATTTCACTTCACCCCAAATCACCTGGACAGACCCAAAAGAAGACACAAAATATGAACATGAACAATACCTATGTTTTATTTTACAGCTTCTCTGTACAATTAAAAACAAAAAAAGTAAGAAAAAAATGATACTGAAAAGCAAAACTTCAGGCTGTTCTGGCTGCAATGAGCACTGACTGACTGGTGCTGCCTTCAGCTGGCACAGCCCAGCTGACTGCAGCCAGGCTGGGCTCTGTCTCACCTCCAATATGAAACTTCAGAAAGCAGTAACTGAGAGCAAAGAGCTACAGCCAGCCTTGGTGTGCTCAATTCCACAACCTTTGAGCAGTTGAACAGGTGGGTTAGTGATTGCCACAAGCCGTGAGGACTCAGGGACTCTTGCAGGAAGTGTCACGTATCCTGACAGCAACCAAGAACACAGATGGCCAGTTGTGTCCTGTTCCCTGCCTCCAGGGCAGCAACAGATAGGGCTCGTGCCTTCCCCAAGATACAGCCTCTGGTCACTGGTGTACCTAGTGCAAGGGCAATACTAGGTCACTTCTGCCAGCTTCTCACAGCAGCCTCCATGTACAGTGCCGGGATACCTGGCCCTGCAGGCCAGAGGTTTTTCTGTATGTGTGTACTAGGGGAGCTTGCAAAGTCATTCCCCTCACTAGGAGCAATCACTGAAGATTGCTAACCAGCCAAGACTGGTGAATTTTTCTAGCTCCACTGTCTTGGGTAAATGGTATCTGTCACAGCTGGACAACATCTATGACATGGGATGGCTGCCACAGTCCTTCACAGTTCTTACAAGGATAATGAACACGGGATTCAGGCTGTGAGTCCAGCCCACTCCATTGCTCTCCTCCCCACAGAAGTGTTTAGTGGGAAGTGCCTGGGAAAGCAGCGACAACCGCAGCTGGTGCCGACTGAGCCAGTCCTCAGGGATGGTACCACCAGGACATCTCTGTTTCACACAAACCTCCCGAAGCAGGAGTGTGACTTCCTCCAAGCCTTTAACCAAAAGGCCTCGGGCAGCACAGGGGCGGAACTCCTATGCCCTGGAGAGCCAGGAGAGCGGGAGCAGGGGTCCTCCGCTCATACGCCCGGGAGATGCCAAGGCCATGCTTCAATGAAACAGTATCTCTGAGGGGACACGCAGATGCTACATACACCTTGTCCTATTCAGGGGTTTCTGAATGTGCCAAGTAGTCAGATCCCAGGTGAAAAATCTCCCCACCTGATTCTCTTCAGCAGCTCTCAAGCTGTCTGGAGAGCACAGTCATGTCCTGCCTCCAGCCATGCATTGGAGCTGTGTGTTCAGGTCATAGCATCTCCATTGCACATATCTCCCTGGAAAGAGCATCCACACTGCTCACGTTACCCTGTCAGCAATTCCCTCTTGCCAGGAGCCTGCTGCTCAGGAGGCACCAGCAGTCCAGAGCCACTCCTGCAGTCCCAAGCCCTCCCACAGCCACATCTATGCACATGTATCACCTCCACCAGGAACGGGAGAGATTCCTCCAAAGCTTTCAGGCGGGAACAGCTGTCCCTAGCCCAGCCTCTGAGAAAAGCTGGTCCTTGGGGAAGAGGTCTGGCAGGGTCATCGTTGGCTTCATTTGGACCAGCAGCTGTAGGAATACCCTTGCTTAGGAAGTGACAGTTGGGTCCTGTGCTCATCCTGCAGGAACAATGTCCCATGGTTCTACAAATACAAGGACACCTAATACAATCCAGCCTGGTAGCCACAGAAAGCTACACCACAGCTGTAAGGGGAGCACATTGGGAGAGGAGGTCCTTGCCTGCAGGGCCTTGCTTGGGCAGCTCTCCAGGCACAGCCAGCAGCTGGGCTTTCCTGGAACAGAAACCTCTCTGGGTTTAGCACATGTGTATCAGATCTACATAGGAATATATTTGTCTGGGCAGATCCCACAGCAGCCACTCTGCCTGCTGCAGCCAGAGGCCATACCTTCTGCCCACCAGGAAAACACTTATTTTTTGCTAATCAGCAATGAAGAAAGAGGAAAATCAGAGCACTAGCCCCAGCAGGGGTTTACTCTGGGGCTGGAGTGGGTCTCTCCAGGGCTGCTCTCAAGGGAGCCCAGCCGTGAGCTCTGGATGAGGGGCTGGGGAGCAAGCCCCCTGCATCCCAACCCCCCACAGCACCAGGCACAGGCACACAGGGTGCACAAAATCATTCCCACATTGCACAAGGAAGAGGAGGGTAATTGTATACTTAACTCATAAATCCCCAAGTATTATAATGCACACAAGGGGCCTTAGGATCTCTAATGTGATTAGAAATACTTGCTGCCCTACAGGAGGTGGCTCCAGTTTGCAGAGAGGTGCAGAGAGGCAGGGAACCCCCAGACTGGAAGTTCCCAAAGCAAAAGGCCCACGGAGCTACAGGGTCTCAGCCAGGGCAGCCAGGGCACAGAAGTGACCAGATTTGGCAGAATTTCAGTGTGAAGACCTTCTCCCTTGAAGGCTCTGGAAGTTTTGTGTAGGAGGGAGCTCAGTGGTAGAACTCAGATGTGGGAGGCAATGACAGCAGCCGTGGCAGACAGATAATGAGACAAATCATCACGGCAGGCAATACTCAGGTAGAAGAGCTGTCACATGGATGCGAGTGGTTTCACAGAGGGGATGATGGGAGTTCACTGAGGTTCAGGATCAAGTTTCTAACCCAGACTGGCAGACTGTCATGCACATGCACACAGCCACCTCTCTGCACCTGCAGTTATTTCACCACCAGCTTTTGGAATGATGATCAACTAATAATCAGCTTCCACTTAATTGTGGAGGTTATTCCAAAAACAAACTTTGTACATGGGGCACAATAAAGAACAATGGAGCTGTCTGTTGAGGAGTTAACTTAGACTCATGGAACATCCTGAGTTGAAAGGGACCCACAAGAATCACCAAGTCTAGCTCCTGGCCCTGCCCAGGACAGCACCAAAGCTTGCAGCTTGACCCCCAACCTGAAGCTATTTAGGAATTACAGGAACATGATACAGGACTGGCTCTAAGCAGGCCCCCAGAACAGGTACTTCATGCTACAGTTGGGCTGTGTGCACCTCCACAACGGTATGGGCTATTCAACTCAATGCAGAGGGAAAAAAACTGGCTTATATCCAGTTTAGCTTCTTTGTGATGAATAAAGAAAGATTAAAAGGTTATTCCTCAATAACCTGAATCTCTTTGCTTCCCTTGAAGCCCACTGCCCAGCACCACCTGTACCAAGATGCCAAAGAAAGCACCACACCACAGGTCCTACACCAATCCCTCTCTCCACTCTTCCCTTTGTCTCTCAGGAGGCATCACGCAAGGCCAACCATATGTGGCTGCAGTCTCCAAAAGCACAAAGCATGAGATAACTAAAAATGTGAGATGATGGTTCTGTGTTTTACCTGGACCTGAACCACCTGAACTGCTACCTGAGGACAGGAGGGCACCTGAAGATCTCCTGCCCCTGCTCTTGTCTCTTTGTAGTGGCTGTGCAGCTGCACAGGGGGAACAAACACTGTGCTGGGGAAGTGCAATGGTGAGAGCCTGCAGTCCCTGGGGGCATGTGTGGGGGGGCCCTGCAGAGCCAACGCCCAACATTTCACCTGCAGCCCCCATCCCTCCCCATCAACCCAAAGGCAGGATGGGACCAGCCTGTGTCCTGCAGCTGCGTCCAGCAGTGCGACGCTGCTCTGGAAGCAGAGCACAACACTTCCTGGCTCGCTTGGCTGCTCTGCACTCCCAATTTAATTAACACACAAAATGAGACCTTTTCAATCTCTTTTTCATAGTTCAAAGCTCCATCCCTGCAATCTTTTGTCAGTCTCATCAATACATCTTATCAAGGTAGTGCCTTCCTGGGCACAGAAAGCCCTGCACCACACCTGAGCAGGGTCAGTGGTACCCCTTTGCCAGGTAAGGGGAAGCCATGCGGGAGGGGTGCAGGCTGTGTGCCACGGCAGGGCAAGCCCTTGAAAGCAGATGTGGTCCCAGTTCCCACCCAGCATCACAGCATGTGCCCTACGACGTCATGTACTTGTCTTTGCTGCTTTATGCATTTGTCTTAAAAATGCACAACACACTCCAAATCTCCAAAAGCCTTCCTCATCCAGGAGAGCCCCAGAGCTCCTGTACCACATACAATCAAAGAATGGTTTGGGTGGGAAGGGACATTAAAGATCATCTCATTCTATCCCTTGCCATGGGCAGGAACACCTTCCACTAGACCATGTTCTTCCAAGCGCCATCCAACCTGGCCTTGAACATTTCCAGGGATGAGGCAGCCACTTTCTCTGGGCACCCTGTGCCACGGCCTCACCACCCTCAGAGAGAAAAATTTCTCTCCAATACCCCATTTAACCCTGCCCTTAAAGTTCAGGAAAAGCCATTCCTTGTCCCCTGTCCCTTCATCCCTTTTCCCAAGACCCTCTCCAGCTCTCCTGGAGACCCTGTAGGCACTGGAAGGGGTTCTAAGGTCTCCCCCAAGCCTTCTCTTCTCCAGGCTGAGCAGCCCCAGTTCTCCCAGCCCATCTCCATGGCACAGGTGCTCCAGCCCTCAGAGCATCTCTGTGGCCTCCTCTGTATTCCCTCCTCCCACCAGGTCCTCGCCCAATCCAGCCCATCTCTGGAGATACACATTCCCTCAGGGACAGGTAGAGGGGACTGTAGTAGCTACAGCTAAAAGCTGAGGTATGTATATATGAGGGGAGGTCATGACCAAAGAGATTTTATTATTTTTCTTGCTTTGCAAGACTCTGTAGGAAATCAATTTCATCATAAAGCAAAAAGAAGTTGCATAGAGAGAAAATACAGGAAAAAACATCAGAAATCAGAAATGGAAACAGTGGTCTACGGCAGAAATCAAGCACAAATTTTTGCACTGGCAGTGATCACAGGGCACATGCTTAAACTAAATCACAACTGACAGTTCATGACATTATCAACACAAAAATAATCAGTCACCTGCTGTCCTTTAGTTTAACGTTTTTACAGCAGTTGCAGGTGGTTCACATTCCTCCAAGCCATCCATGCCATGAAACTTTGCACCCACTCTCCTAGCATGCCCCTAGTCCACAATGGGACAACAAGCTTATTTTTAGTGATCCTGGCTAGAGTCTGCTTTCCAGGAACAGCTTCCACAACCATCCAAAAATCAATGGCACCAACATCATCAACTCCCAGTGACCCAGGCTGCTGGCAGTGTTGGCTCCTGCAGAGTCTGACCCGTGGAGTCAAGAGAAGCACAGCTCAAGAGAAAGGATTAGTTAACAAATTTATACTGCAGAGTTGTCCAATTCCATTGCAAAGCTCCTCTTGGATGAAGGGCAAGCCCAGGAGTGCAAAAATCCCAAAAATTATCACCAAGGCTGATGCAGCTGTCTGGAAACATTTGTTTCTGGAGCTGCAGGAAACAGTTTCTCAGCACTGTCCTGTCCCTGTACTATCCCCATTCCCAATGCTACAGCCCAGGCTGCATCTGCCACCTCAGCTGACAGTACTGACATTTGCACACTATTTTCAAATTCTGTCTAGTGTCAAAATTTTCTGCTTTCCTTATAAAGATAAAATTCAAATATTAGCCTTCGGTTGTTTTCTCAGTTGATCTTTACAAACAAGATGATGAGTCAGTGTGCAGTTTTGGTAAGGGACAGGTCAGCCTGTATTTCTTTAAGTACATCTCTAACACATCTGCCCTCATCCAAAAGCTTTTCAGACAATCAATATGTAAAAAAAAACAAAAAAAAAAACTGAATTTTTATTTGAACTCCAGCAGGTGGCAATAAAATCACCTGTAAAGAGCTGCCTGTTAATTTTTAAAATGCAAGTGCTGCACACACACGAATTTTGGCTATGACTGCTCATGTTAAATCATCAGGGGCAAAAAACCCCAGGTAAAATACTGAGAACATAACCCTGTTCTAGCTCTCCTGCAGCCCCTTCAAGCACTGGAAGGGACTCTGAGGTCTCCCCTGAGCCTTCTCTTCTCCTGGTGAACACCCCCCAGCTCTACCAGCCTGGCTCCAGAGCAGAGGGGCTCCAGCCCTTGGAGCATCTCCATGGCCTCCTCTGCACTCTATCCAGCAGTTCCAGGTCCTCCTTGTGCTGGGAACCTCACAGAGCAGGATGCAGCACTGCAGGTGGGGTCTCACAAGAATACAACTGACACACAAGATTCATTTCCAATTCACAGGTCCCTTTAGGAAAAGCAGGAACTCACACAATCGAACACAAATATAAAACAAGTTTATTCCTCTTCTGATGGATTCGCGGGGCTTAGGATGCCTCCTCATCTGCAGCCAATGACTCCTTCAGGCCAGTCCTGGCTGGAAAGTGTCTCCCCTCTCCCCATGAAAGTGATTTGCTTGGTTATTCACAGGATAAACATTTTCCGTAATAGGAAACATTCACTGACTTTTGATTGAATGCAACATCATACCATCCTTTTCCCAGGGAACAAGCTGCCTGCCAGCAGGCCACTCCAGGGAGGAGCAGTGAGCTGTGCTCAGGGACTGCACACACAGCACTGACACAGCAATGTGACAAAACGAGACATTCGAGAAGATTTTGTTTGTTTGAGGAGGGTTAGAGCTGAATCAAATTTCAAAACTTTTGGATTTTAAGTTGCCAAACATGTTTATTACAGGATTAACTGTAAGCCTGTTTTCTTGGCCAAGTCCCCAAAATAATCTTATGCCAGTTTCTCAATTTATACTTTTACAGTAGCTGTTGTTAGGAAACATTCATTCCTGCTATTCAGCAAGACTAGTACAACGCCGCATGTAAAAAGGTTTATGCATGGGAAAAAAGAGTGCCTTTCTGAGGGATTCTGGTAATGTCTGCCCAGCTGAACTGAAAAACAAAGCCAAACTGAACTCCAGGACGTGCCAGAACACTGTTATAGAAAAAAAGGGATTTTAAAGTCAATCCACACATGCACACACGAATTTTCACCTCTTGAAAACAGATCTGCATGGGCACACAGGCTACCTTCCCTCCTTGCTGAAAAGAACCAATCGGAGGAATACTGAAAACACAGGGAAGTGCATTAAAGACCACTGGGTGTATTCTGGTCTCTTCTCAGTCCTCCTTTGAAACAAAAGCTAACAAGCCAGGATGAAGCAAAACTCTTGGTATTCATGTAAGTGCAAGGTAGCTCACCTTCATATGGCTGAAGCTTCCCACAGGACTCGGTACTTCACAGGAACAAAAGCCCAAGATCACAAGTTCCCATTTGTTTCATCAACATTTCCCAAACAAACATTCAGAAATAATTTTTCTTCATGAGAAATTGCTTTGATTTTCCTTACAATGGTTTTCTGTCTGATCTGAAGCATCAGGACACTCCAAGAAAATACTCAAACCAGAGAAACTACTAGAAAAAGTCTTGTGTGGACGTAGCAGCTTCAAATAAAATTTTTATTCAAAGGAAGCAGTTACGAGTTTCTCTTCTCCTCCCTGCACGATCCAAAGAATACATCACAAGGATGTACCTAACACATGGGAACACCTGGACCCTTGGAAATCAGCCACGAAGCAAAGACTTCAAAAGATGTTTATTAGGAAAACCGGACATTACAAAAGGACCAAACAGATTGTACAAGGCACGTGCACTTTCTGGTACAATGCAGAGAACAACAAAAGTCTGCAAATACAGGTAATACACCCACCTGAACTGCTACCATTGGCACATCAATTCTCTGGTCACTTGCCATGAAAGGCATGTGCTGGGGTTCTTCAGGCAGCCAGCCAGTCCCTGGAATGTTTCAAATTTCCTGCAGAAGTACAGATTGTACACAGAGCTTTAATGACAGTTAAAACAAAATTCATACTCAGGAATTCCTACATCCAAGTTGGGGCATTAATATACTGTATCTCCTAAAATTTTATTTCTTTCTTTTCATTCAAGGTCATCTAGATTTCATGTTCTTGTATTTTATTTCTCCCCACAGATAATAAATCCTTGCTGTCTACACATGATTCTGCCTAGCAAAGCACATCTGAGACTGTTTGCTTTGTTACCTAAGGAAGAGATCCCGATTTAATTACCTGTCAAGACAAGGTAATTCATATGTATTCACAGGCACGTCCTTTATAGCCCACATCCAAGAACTGAGATAGATACTAGCTAATGCTTTTATTAGGCTTTAGAACAAACATGTCCTAAACTTGACCAAAGCAGGAATTCTTGTCATTAAAGTACAGCCAATAGCAACCAGCAATCCCCCATCACATACTGGAGAGTACAACTCACTGAGATCACAGCAGAGAAAAATGAGCATGACCAGCTCAATAGTGTCTAGCAACAAGTGCAACACTAACACTGATTCTCAATCCAGAAAAATATATCACCGAACAGATTGGTGAATTTGCATCTGAGTCTGTATCTTAAAGGACAAATAAATGCTTCAAGAATGGTTGCAAAGCTAGTTCTCAAATTTTTCTCTTCTCCCCATATAGTATACAATAAATGTCCTTTTTATTGCCATTTTGTAATGGTTTTAGCAGCTTTCTGATAAATTTGACAGCTGTCCATAAACCCAACATCTTTCCATAAACTTTACGGATTGTATCAAAAAAAACTGAAACAGATTAACTGTCCAAAGCTTGGTTGTCAGTCAACCCCTTCACCCCCAGCCCCAAGCTCTACACTTACCTTCTCTGTTGCAACACAGCTGTTGGATACACTATAAATAAAGACAAATATTTCAATCTGAAATTAATAAATGGAGAGAACTACAGCTAAGACACACAGCACCTAAGCCTTCCTCAGACATGTCAGACCACCGGGACGAGAGAGGAGTACCTGCCACCAGAGTGCACACTTCAAGTCCATGCTTTAGTGCCCATCACAGTGTCTATCCTTCATCATCTAAAAACAGACCAGAAATAATGGCATTTCAAAGAGGAGAAAATTACTACAACAAAGAGCACAGATTGTCCAATCCTACCCTACAGAAAAGAGGGAGCTGGCTTTCAGCAAATACAAAAGCAGCAAATGTAAATAAAATAGAATTCACAGTATCAGAAAAGGCTCTTCATTAACGTGTGAATAATTTGAGATTGCTAGGTAGTAATATTAATATGCAAATAGTTAATAAACTCTCTCATACACCCACAGTTTACAAAACTGCAGTGAGCATGAGGTGTTACACCTTCCTCCTGCCTCTCTATAAAGCCAAAGGTAAGTGAAATAAGGTCAGCTATTTCACATGCCACCAAATATCCTGAATTACTGAGGTAGAGGAAAGATCCTTATCGGGTTTTTTTCAAAATAAGCTACAGCTCTTTGTATCTGTACAATTATCTATAAACAAACTAAAACTTAGGACTGAATCTGGAAACAAGAATGCAGGTGATGCTCACCTGAGCTAGTGCTTCAGCTCACTTAAAGAAATGTGACATACTGCCAGAGCTGGTTTCAGCTATTTTTACACTTCAGTCTTTGAATATCAGTTTGAAAGTTTGGTCCACAATAAGTTATTAATATCCACGTTCCTTGACTTTAGCGGTAAGGCTTTCTTCTTTTTAACTCTGTTCTTCCTGCTATTTGTTAGATGCTTTTCTTAAGCATGCAGAATTAAAAAGAAATCCCAGATATTCAGGAACAGATCATTATTTTTTCCAAACTGCCCACTAAGGAGGGAGAAACTGTTCAAAGATGGATCAACCTGAACATCCTGCAGATGAAATAAAATTGCAACAGTCACTTCACTAACATCTATACAAGCAATTCATAATGTTGTACAGCAGTGACATTAACTGGTGTTTACTTACTCTTTTTTTAAGACAAGGCAAGGATTTAAAGTCCTGAATGACTCTGATGTACTCACATGAATGACAAACAAGCAGGCTGCAAGACTTCGTGTTGCCTACGCAAGTCGAAGTGATGATACCTGCCAAGGTGTCACCAGCAAGGTGCTATTGCAGGAGGCAACTACCATGCTCCCCAAGAGCATCTTGTAAGGCTAATGCCCAAAAGCCATGAATACAAAACAGCCACTGATTTCAGAGAAACTAGAGATTTTAAGATTCAAGAACTGTGAACATAACATCCTATTTCCCTAAAAAAGGAAAGAGCCCTGAAGAGATCAAGAGGCATAAGCTAAGCCAGGCTGACGATCCAGCATACACCAGAGACCAGATATCAAAAAACTCAGATGAAAATCACTCGTCTCAAAGAATGCAACCAACAAATAACTGTTCCAAGAAGCAGTGATGGTTGATGGGGTCCTGCCATCAGTGTGCAGATACAAAGCTCTAAAGCTCACTCAAACCAAGCTGACTTCTGGACCTAAAACTCTTGGACAACAAGATGTGCAATTTTTATCAGAAAGGGCTCAGACAACAGAGCAAAGCCCCAAAGAGAAAAAAGGCTTGATCTCATCCTTTCTGTTACCTCTGGTAATGCCTCGGAAGATGGAAACTCTTCAACTCAGCAGTGCTAGGAAGGTAGTATTACAGAGATGGGAACACCTCAATGAACGAGAAGGTTTTTAGAGTCAATGAAGCAGAATCACCTCTAACAGCAACAACTCATGCATCACCTACTACTGCCTCACCTCAGACATTACCCTAGACTCTTGAGTGATGTCAGGAGGTTCTATTCATGGACAAAACCCACCAAAATGAACAAAAGGACTGAAAATATTTTACTTATTGTAAATACGAGGCACGTAGGAGGCTGGAAGACCACGTCCTGAAGAATCATCATGAAAAGGGGAAAAGGTCCAAGCCCAAAGGAGAAAGGGTCACACACAAAGTGGAAACACAGACAAGCACAGACCTCCATGGGAAAACATATAAAGGCTGAAAAGCTGCAGGCAAAGCTACACTTTTTGTTTGGATTTTGGCAAGACCAGAAACTTCCCTCTCACCAGGCTCTTGAGAGAAACTGGAAAGGATGCAGATTTATGGGGCCTGACACCTTTGTGACCAAAGCAGAAGACGCTGCAGGCACAGGTCGAGCACAAGGAAAGCAAGGCTCAAGCACAGAGGTGTACCAATGCCTTACCGCTCTCCAGCTCCCAAGGGCTGCTGTCCTTCAGCCAGATCTTGCAGCTCTGTGCTGCTCTTCACCAGGTATGAAAGAACAAAACCCCAGAACTATTTGGTTCAATTCTTCTCCCAACCCAAATCACACGTGAAAAAAGCAGGCACTGAGCTCCATTTCTGAGAATACAATTGGTTTTTATCCTGCTCTGCCTCTCTTGTTGTGTCAGTCTCACAAATATTCCATCTGAACCTTGCAAAGCAGCAGGTACCTGAGAAGGCACTGAGGCGACACCCAAAAAGGTGTTTTCAGACAAATATAATGGGCAGTTACACAAACATTTGTCTATCTCACCTCTACTAAAAGCTCACTAAAACGCAGCTTCCTAATCAATTTAAAATATAGAAAACCTTGAAAATGTGAAATACTAGTTTCTTTTTTTTTTCCTTCTTAAATGTTTGCAAGGAGAATCAGCTCTAAACTGTGAGGTAAATATGAGCCAAGCCTTCTGACCATGCTGACTACTGGTGCATGATGAACTGTAAGAGATTGAGAGGGACAAAGCCTAAGTCCAGGAAACATGGAAAACACCTAGAAAAGGAAAAATATTCAAAAAAAGTAACAATAAATACTGAAAAGAAACTAGGGAGTCATATAATCTTCTGTCCAACTTCTCTACCTGTCAGTTATTTCTTTTGAGTTTTTTGGTTGTTTTTTTTTTTGTTTTTCCTCTAGTGTAAGGTTGCAAAGGGACACTGAGAAGCCATCTACTGGTACACCCAAATTCATTCAGTCCAGATTCAGCTGAAATTTGTGTACAACGCTGTAAGAAGGAATTCAAATACTTCAAAAATAAGTTTTGCCTGAGCAATTTCAATTCACAAACCACTGGGCTAAAAATAAACTTGATTTAAGTAGTGGAGCATCGCTTGATTATTCCAGGTATTATTCTAATAAGTTTAACAGCATGGTACCCAGCCCAAGAATCCAGGATTGATATTTGTGCTCTAGTAATCCCTTTCCACCTGTTTCCTGTTCTGTCAGACATCAGCCAGGAGGTGAAGAGCAGCACTGCCCTGCAGGCGACGACCCACAGCACTGCCACAGGCCAAGAGTCACCTAAAGGGAAATGGAAATTTTGCAAGTTTTTGGTAAATTTAAAAGCATATCCAGGTTCCAACTGACTTGATACTGTGACACAGCTTTAGTATTTTGGCGTGTGTGTGCAGAGGCTGTAATACCAGATGGCCTAAATGAGGTCCTGAAATCTTTTCAGGAAAGCCAGCAATCACACTTCCACATGTACAAGGAGAGGTAACTTACCAGCTCAATTGATGCAGCATCATGAATGTTCTTCAGGGATTATGACAGATGAGATGAGAATGGGAAGCGAAAACATTATTAGTAGATAAAAGGGTCCAGGCACTTGTGTACTGAAGATATAAAAATGAGTTTTAACTTTTTCTGAGCCTGATTTCTGATTGCTGTTAATACCTATAGTTTCTAAAATAGCTTATTTAGACAACTAATAGAAGAAACAAACAAAAAAAAAGCACGCATTTACACAGCCATAGGCTTTTGCTTCTCCTTTCATTCTGCCATCAGCCATTTTCCTCCAGGCAGCAGTAAGACACCTGCACTGTCTGAGCTGTTTTAATGACAGGACTGAACCACGAGTGTAACAACCAAATGAACATCTAATCACACTTACATCTCAATTTTCATCAAGCAATCCTATCTCTATAAGCAACTGCAATCATTCCCAGGCTCCCAGTATTAAAGTCTCATTGTGGGTTGTTTTCTCACTAAAGATTTCATAGTCTCAGTTTGGAAGAGAGAATAATTTTTTGCTAACACAAGCAGAGGCTCTGTGCATCAAAAAGTAGTCTGTCTTTGCTTGAGATCCGCCTGGCTTTGCCAATCCCATGCTTCCTCCTGGTGGTCTTATGTATTTATACACTGCAGTCTCTCAGTGCCCAGGGGATTAACCAATTCAGGAATCATTATCTAATTTTCACCATCCAACACAGTACTTGACAATAGAGAATCAAAGTGAATTATGTACCCCATGTTTCTGCTACATCAAGAGCAAAGTTCACAGTCTCTATGGCCAGATCCAGCTCAGTATCTGAAAAACATGTATTTTTAAATGAAAAAAAAGTCACACCATACATCCTTGTGGTCTGTCCTGCATTAATTAACTCATTACTAGAGGCTTTGTAAGAAACACACAATGGTTAAACAGATGTAAAACACACAACTTCTTTGCATTTCAAACTTGTAGGGACTTCAACTGAAACAGCCACAGAAGACAGCACAGATATCATTTAGTGTTATCCAGTCTACAAGCAAGTCACTACTTGGGATCTGGATTTCATGCTAGGAAAAAGCTGTTTCATTGCTGCCATGATTTTCACCATACACTTGTAAAGCAGTTTTACCCTGTATCCTTTCTTCAAAGGGTGCACTCCCGGTGGGACTAATCAAGTTGAGAGGAAGAGACGAAAATTGAAAGACACAGCCCCCTGCAAGCATTCTTTTAACAAAAAAAGCTTGTTACTTTCTTAAAAGAACAGCAACTTTACCAGCTTTCTTCTCCCTGCCTAAATACTACTGCTACTTTGTACTCAGTCATATTTAGAAAAATTTAAGACGTAGTAACACAGAAGACCGAGACTACATCATCAGACTACATCCGATTTCTTTCAATGCAACTTTGATATTACTGCAAGTAATATCCCTGTGCCCCTATCCTATGCAAAATTCCTCTGGAAACTTTTACTTCAATTCAGAGTTTTAGACTTCATACACATTTTTGATTCAAAAACCTGAGATGACTTTACTTGCCTGATATGGACATCTCAGAAGTGGAGTCTACTGGTCTGTGATGGGCTCACGTTCCGGAAAGCAAGACGACCCACTCCAGGAGCACAGCCCAAATGTTACAAGGAGATTGAAGTCAAACACCAAGCATGCTGTCAGCCAGGCGACTCCATAGCATGCTTAGACAGAACAGTCCTTCAACAAGATCCTGTAATGCACAAGGGGGTGCCATGTCTTTCCAGTCTTTGGGCGGAATTCCCCTGCTTACCCACACACATCTGTGTCACTTGCTTTATTCCCTGTCTACAGATGGTAGAAACAGCAGCCACTAGTTGCATCTCACATGCATCACTCATTTCTGCTAGCCTTGTATATGGGCATTATCACCAGATTATTTCATTCTTTAACTGAAAGGAAAACCTACAAATAGGTTGTCCTCAGCTGGGGAATGGTCCATCACAACCTGCCTACATCTTAAGTTGGACACCTGAAATCATTTCACGTATTTCACTGTGTTGGCCTTCCTGCTCAATTACTGGAAACTTCTTTATGGTTCCTTTAATGTAGCTACTCATTCTGGCAAGGAACGGCTGCCAGCCTACTATGGCAATATGGCCATATGCAATATCAAGGAGATGTAACCAACACTCTCCCAGTAAAATCCGACTAGCAGAAGTGCTTCCCATTTGGAAAGTCACGCAGTAAATTATGGGATCCATCATACTTAACCCTTTTGTATGATTCATTCTCCTACAGCCTGGAGCACACAAAAGCAGCATCCTGGTCCTTCCCTAGCTCTCATTCTCAACCCTGAACAAAACCTGCACTGCAGCCAAACCAGAAACCAGAGTGTTAGTGTGAGAAATGAATGAACTCAGCTTTGCTCCCAAGGGCCGGTGTGCACTCAAACATAAAATATTTGTTCCAGCCAGCTCAAACAAATCACAAAGAGATAAACTCCACTCTTCACTACTAAGAAACCTTCAGAAAAGAGAATAAAGTCCATTAGTGAAGAAGACTGGCTATACTGGTCTAATGTACAACTGTTTTCCTAAACAGGGGTCTGACGTCCCCTCTTTTTCCAAAGGTCAGTCATTTTGAAGAAGTATCAAAGAAAACTTTCTGAGCTAATTCACTCTTTGCTCACATAAAAACAACTCTGAAAACAGCCTCAGTAGGAAATGCTCAGAAGATCACATCTGCAGACACATCCTTTCAGTTGCACTTGCCAGTTCAAACAAGACAAGTCTACCAAAAAATTAAGCCATTTTCTTCAGAATGCCAAAAACAATCTACATGGAAAATCAGATTATCACACCTGAATCCCAAGAACTCAAATATATGGTTTTTGTATAATTAAAGGACAGAAGACACAGAATTAATATAAAAAGTTCAAATGAGTGAAAATTACTGAAGTTAAAGGAATAAACATTCCAAATGTTGCCTCTGAGAAGGATGATTATTCCCACTGCTAGACTCTAGACTTTCTGCTATAATAGAAAAGCACTGCCTTTCCTGTACTTATTAAATGAAAATTTCTATTACTTATTCCTAAGTCCAAAAAGGGGTGGAGCTAATCACAGCAATTAAGAGCTGAACAACCACATTAGTTTTCTTCCATGTGTACGAACACAAACACTCTGCCCATCCCACACTGCACATATCTCATACCAGAAAAATCACTTTGAGCTACTCAGATACTTGCGCATTTGTATCTAATTTCAGCAACTTCTACTGATACAGCCACACATTTGATGTTCTTTAGCTGCTTCTATTTTAAACCTCAGCCTAGCTGCTAAAAGGACTTTTCAAGCTATTTCCAAAATGAAAGAAAAAGATACCCTATATTGGTGGAGATACCTGATTGGCCACACAGCCTCCCACAGTGGAAAAGGTGCAGCCTTCACTGAATGGACACCACTTTGGCCCAGTGAAATAGATTTAATTTGTGACTTTTATATTTTACACGCTATACTGCACATCTTTCTGAACCCACTCCAAAGGCATGTAGATGAAAACATCTAGTTGACACGAGAGAAAAGGCTAAAACTGTACAAACAAGAGTCAGTCAAGCAAAAAAGGAGAGGGAAAAAAGCATTTATTTTCTATGAATTGCCATGAAAGAAACATGGAAAAGATTTAATGTTTACCAGAACATTAAAGAAACTATGTTCTAATGCTTCACAGACATGAGGAATGATGAATGTTTTTTGCATAAAATGATCTTATGAACAAATCAGCTCCTAAGCGCATGCCTACATTTCTGTGCAACATCTAACATCTAGAAATGCTGACAAAATTAGTAACTCAAGTTCTCATACTTCATGTAGATAAGGGATAATATCAAAGAAATTTGAAGAATCCTGCAGTATTTTTACCTTTACATACCACATCAAAAAATCATTTGAAAAACAGAAAGGTCCACTGAAAAAAAAAATCTCAAACCTTGCAACAGGGCTTTGCACCTGCACCTGCAGCTTGATGGCTCTACAGATCCAAGACACTGCAGGGAACACTTTTCTCCTCTTTCTCTTTGCACAAGGAGCCTAGTACAGGTGTATATCCACTCCACAATGGGAGAGGAAAGGAAGAGTAGATGTAAGAAGCTACAAACAGTACCGGTAAGGGTTTAATCCTCATTTCTCAGGAACCTTAAATTCCATGTCTCTACTAGTATTCATTGGTTTGCAGAGTATCAGAGTAGCAAGAACTGCTTCCATAGAGCAGCCTCATTGTAAGAAGGGGAATAGCACTGATGGTCAAGTATGGCTTTGAATCTGAACAAGCAGCAGCAGAGAAATCCTGCTGGCAAATTCACTAGGAGACACTGCTACAGACTCCCTCTTCAACCTGAAATTTAATTTTGCCTCTGACCTATGTGTTCAGCTCAGCAGTGCTCTATCAAAAAGCCTACAGACTGCTTATTAGATGTAATGCAATGTATTAGCGTCCTGCAAAGGTACAGCAATTTGGAAAATCAAAGCTACAGAAATCTAAAACAACATGTATGGCATAAAGACTGACTACGTATTCATTAATAGGGTTTCTGTAGTGAACCCCTAAAAAATAGCTGAAAGAAAACTGGTGGGGCAGAAAAACAAATTTGACAGAAATGGTTATGATTAAGAGTCATCTTTGAAGTTGTGTCCACCAAAAAGTTTAAATTGAATCCAGAACTGTTTGAAAGCAGGAGAATGAAGATGGCTGCTCACCTTTCTGGAGTAAGCACAATGTTACAGGTAAGCATGACTGTCCTTATTTATGAGCTTACTGCTCAGCTATCTGGCTATTAAGAGACCTTTTAATGATGTACACTCCTCCAGTTTTTGACCCTGTTGAACATGACTTGCAATCCTCAGGAATGCTAGGGTGCTAACATTCTCTCCTGGCTTAATTTTTAGCACTGTACAAGATCTCTGGATTCCCAGCAGAGTTCCATGAACACCTCACCACAGCCCTTTCAACTCTAACCTTCCTGATACTCCACCAAGGAAACTGGGAAGTGGGAAGAGACTGCCCACTGCAGCATGAACAGATTTATCAAACACCTGAAAAGGGGCCATACCAGCAAAACCAGAAAGCACAAAGAATTCACAATTCTTTTCCTCTTCCTGGAGCGGCACACAACAAACTTTGGTATGAGGCCCCAGATCTGATGTCAGACTAGAGCCATTCTTGCCAATAACTCACATTTACTGAAAAATGATCTAGCTGTTCCTAAACTACTGCATTAGTGGGGTGTTTCCCAAACCTGACCAGCCACCACCTACCTGCAAG
The DNA here is from genome assembly GCA_013397935.1 of Dasyornis broadbenti. NCBI lineage: Eukaryota > Metazoa > Chordata > Aves > Passeriformes > Dasyornithidae > Dasyornis > Dasyornis broadbenti. The sequence continues at coordinate 1,197,076 of VZRN01001640.1, read as the reverse complement.
GACACTACTGCAACTCCTCTGCCCTTCCCAGGGACAGAAGGAAAAAATGTTCAGTCTGCAGGGTGCTGTGGGCACTGCCGTGCTGGCTTTCCTTGTTTAGGGCTTTGGGTTTCTTGTAAGGGTTGTTTGTTTGGTTTTGGTCTTTTTTAAGAACTGCAAGCACTAAATGTTAATTTAACTAACGGGAAAAATAACTCATGACTGTTCCAAGTCTGAGGCCATCAAGTATCATTTAAGAGACCTGACCCAACTTCTCAAGTTGTTTCAACTGAGACAAGGAACCTTCCAACTAGTAAGCTGCTACATTTTCCAACTGGAAAAGCCCAGAAAAAGGGTTAGACTGTATAGCGGGTTTAAGCCAAGTTGGAGATTGAATACCATGCAGCCACTCACTCATTAAACCTCCTTCATATCCCACTCCACCCTCGTGAAATGGGGAGGAGAATCAAAGTAAAGCTTACATGCTGTGTTACCGACAGGTAAGACTTTATAAAGGAAAGGGCTTGTAACACGGCTCTGGCCTGGTACTTAGGCTAAGTAGAAGGGAGCTATGGGAGAATGACCCAGCTGGAATAGAGACGAGAGAAACTGAGAGACTGCTGCGTGACTGTTGCGTGTCCATATCGCAGTGTGGGGTGGTTGGTTGGCTTGGGCTTGTTGTGCCTTGAACTGTGTCAACTGATAACCCGCTAACCGCTTAAAAAGGCTGGGGTTTTGGCAATGAACGGCTCTCCTTTGCTCTGCTCCTGGGGTCCCTGCGTCGCTCATCATCACCTCCAACGCAACAATGTTCTAATAAGAACAGTGTAAGAATTGAAAATAAAATAAAATATAATAATAATAATAAGGAAAAAAAAGAAGCAAGTGATGCATAAAGCAATTGCTGAGCACCCACTGACTAATGCCAGATGCCCCTTCCAGAACCCAGGTCAGCCCTTCCTGATAACACCCCCCAGTTTACACACCAGGCATGACATTCTATGGTGAGGAACCCCTTTGATCAGTTTTTGCTTGCCCAATGCTTTAAAGAAATAATTTCTATACACAAGAATATAAATTATTTAAGTGGTTCTAAAAACAAGGATAAATTTGCATCTTGCCTGCCTGGAGATTCCCCCAGTCAGTTTGTCTGTACACCCCAGCATGTCAAGTCTCTGCTCTGTTTCAAAAGTATTCCCAATGGAAGCTCAGCAGCTTTTCAGAAGCTGATAGACAATAACTCATTCTCTATCATGCAGGTAGAATGCAACTTGCAGCCAGAGAACAGGCCAGTGTATCTGTGTACAATGTACCTGGTGCACAGCTTTCATCTCCTCAATACAGCATTCATAACAGAGCAACAGGTAAGTTGTGGGTGTGTACAGCATGATAAAAACTAGTTTCAAAAGCCAGATTGAAAACCAGTTAGGACTACTTTAGTTCACTGAAATTCACCACAGATGTGATATCAGCCAGAACACACACATCCCTTTAAAAGACATTGGCGCTGAAATATCTATGCACTATCACCTGGCTGTAGTCAAAAGCTTTCTAACTTTGTCAAGATTTCATGTATTTTCAAAGGAAAAACTAATCTTGTTGAGGCACCACATGCAAAAGTTAACCCATATGTTTACCTATGGATTAGTGTACTACAAAGGCATTAAAGTCTCTCCTTTATAAATTATCCACTAACAAGGAGCACTTGCACCAGACAACTCAGTAGACATTTGGAAGATGTGTGTGCAGCTGGCTGGAAGGCTTAGCTTCACTCCCAGACATCTCACCACACTGTTCTTATTTGATGCATAATGTCTAGAACCTGCCTAAAGTCACCAGCAGGAAGTGCCTGTCCTGCATTTAACTATGTAGTTTTATTTAAGAGAAGTAATCCTTCACACTGTAAAAAGGGAATCTGCCTTAAGTGCCTCCCAGCAGCAGTTTTCAGCACACTTGCCACTCGAGCGAGCTCACAGTACAGCCCTGCAACAGAGATTGGTGAGAAGTACCTGGTGAGCACAAGCTCTCCAATATGAACTTCATCAGAAGAAAAGGCAGCAAGAAGAAATCTTTTTTCTAATTATGTGTGCAGGATCCCTCACAGCTGCTGATGCTGGGCTGCAGGCTTGGGCTACCTCAGCTATATAAGGTTTTCTACCTCTTGCTAATAAAGTGCAAGAGAAAAAATAAGCAGAATGTATTTGCTACTACTCCTCCAACTGGAAACAACCTGATTGCACAGTAACAGCCAGCAAAACCAAAGAAAACAAGAAACATGGGGAAGATGGGAATATGTACTCCATACCTTAAGAACAGCTACTACTGCTAGGTGTTCAAGGGGAAAATCAAGTGATAAATAAAATATTAACTAACAGGCTTGACCTGCTGTGTTACAGGATGCTCTAGGTTTCACTGGGTAAGTAGAGGTGCCAATGACTGATAACTGAACAGCAACTTCAACCTATTTTGTGGAGCTGATCATCAACAGCTGATGAGGTTGTCTTCAGCTCCTTGTAACCTCTTCCTGCTGTTCAAAGTAGAACGCTCCATGCTCGGTATCTGACCTCAACCAGATTCTCTGGGAGAATCGTATCAGCTGAGATGGTTTGGATGTTGAGATCAGTACCATTTTAACATAACCGCATATTAAACTCTTGCAGATAAGCTGCACATTGCCTCCAGTATTCGCATGTTACAGAAGTCACTCAGTAAAGATCTGCATGAAAATAATGCTCACTGCAAGTCTTCCAAGCATGCTGCTACAGTCTCATTGCATGCGTGATACTGAGTGCAGGAAGACCTCCCCTGTGATCTCAGTATTGCTACCACCAACACTGGGCAGAAGAAAGGGAAGGAAAGAGCTCACCCAGAACAATGGGGAGAAAAATCTGTAAATACAATTGGTTTTGAATGAAAATGCACAAGGATGAGTTCAACATCTTTGGTCTTGTTAAAACAGACTTTAACTTAAAACAAGGTGTTCTTATCCTTTCTGGTGTTTGGTATTTAAAGTAGGGCTCACCACGGCACCTTAGAAAGTGCTTCAAAGAATTCTTTCAGAAAGCAGTCTGTATCCAAGAACTGTACAAAAAGTATTCGAAGCATCAAATTGCTGCCTGTGCAACACATATTGAGTCTCCAGGTACAGTCATAACAATACCATCTTCCATTATGCACTTGAACTATTTTTAATCACAGGACTTTTAGCCCATGCAGCGTTTCACTTCCCTTTTTCTACAGCAGTTAAAGCAGCACACTAGGGAACTTCAGAACAGAAAAAAGCATCCATTGCTACAACAGCTGAATGCTCACCAGAATTAGATTTCCTTTCCTATCAGGAAATTAATCCTTATACCACATCCCCTCTGAAATTCCATTTGGGTAACGCACCTTCTGCACACCAAATCTGAAATGTCTGAAGGTATGTGAGAAAGAATAATGTCATGGGAACAGGCGCTGATGAAATGGATGCTCATTCCTTGAAATTAAAATGGAAATACAACCAACTCTCAGACGCTGCTGTGAAGATTTAAAAACAGAGAGAGAAAAAACTGTGTATCCTACACTTACACAAGCTCTGCAGGAAGTTCACCAGGAAAATCCAATGAGAAGACTGCACACTCACCAGTGCTAAGGAAGGAAAAAAGTGAAGTTTGTGTCTGAAGCAAGAAGAGCAGAACTAGAATTTGGTCTGGTTTTTCTTTTTTTTTTTTTTTTTTTGCATTTAATGCGATTTGGCAGTTTAAAATTACATAAATATATACTGAAATTGTGTTTTAAGCTCATAAACTTCACTGATAAGAGGCTGATGTTTTATGAAAGGAGCATGCCCCATTCCAGTCATTTCCAGCTATTTCCAAACTCTACACGTGAAAAGCAAATCCATTCAGTGTTTTTTTTTTCTCCTTGCCATCTGCTTCTTTTCCCAGAGACAGGCCACCTGAGCATGTGCAACACATCCTACTACATTCACTATCAGTAGCTCCATGGGACATACAGATTGGAGAATTCAGAACTAAGAGATCCTCCTTTTTTCTGTTTAAGATCTTTCAAGTGAAACGACACTGATGACTTTGTGTGATCATAACTCTTCTCAAGTCACGGTATGCTGAGCAAAGTTTATCTGGAATTAAACAAAAACTTTGTATCTGAAAAATCCTTACAAAATACCTGTACTCACCAGGCACATTTCTTCAGCAGTTGGTGTCAGAACTGGCATGCTATTCAGTCCCACGGTAAACAATGACTGCACCTGGAATGCTCCTCTAGCCTAGTAAGCTTTTCCGACTTCTCTGCTCCTTTCCAAGTACTGCATGAACGTACAATCAGGAAAAGACAAGACTGCTGGCTGAGGAAAGGTGCAAGATGAGCAGGTGCCATGAAGGATTCAACATGTCCAAGTATTTTAAGTCTGATTTGCAAATCTGCAAATCTGCTCTTCAGCTTTTGCTATTTGTTTGTCTAGAATCAACATATGCCCTCCCCAATAAGAGATTAAAATCCAGTGGAACTTTATAACGGGATCAACTACAACTGTCCCTTGGTACAAAAGCAATTGTCCTCACTTAGTACCTTCTAAGCATTACCATGTTCAATATATAAATGATTCAAACTCATGATATGCCAGTTTTGTTATTTCCAAGTCAAAATTTTATTATTTTCCAGAGATCTACTTGGACACATTCCTTAACAGCATTCTTAGGCTTTGAAGAAGTGTGCTACAAATTCTTTGCTTTTCCATGGTTGGGGAAAGAAATCCAACCCATACCTCGATTTAATTAGAGAGGAAAAATTTAAAAATGTTTTATGCTTCCAGTACCCCTAAAATAGCATCCAGCTTTCTTCTGAAGTGCAAGTTGTCTTTATTTTCAAATTAATTTCAATGTTAAGAACCTATGCCATGCCTCTCTTGAACATGGACAAATTTAACCTCAACCTTTACCTTCCACACTTGAAATCTCTCCATGGTAATGGCAGATTTTGAAAGCTATTCCAGTGCTCAGGTCTGTGGAGCTCATCTCCTCCCTCCTCCCACCCCAACCCTTTCACCTTACTGAAGGAAATGAGAAAGAAAGTTGTCTTACCGATAACTCCAAGGTTAATGTCCCCTGCGAACCCCACCTAGCAAGTCGACATCATGACATGTCAGGTCAGCCTCAATCACGCTTCCCTGATAGTCAGGTAAAAGGAAGGAGTTAAAATATAAAATTGACACTTGCAGATTTCTGGACATCAGAAAATATATTCTGAACTGTCTTTCAGAGCTTCTGGTAACCTCCAAGTTGTTAAAACATTTCTTCAGAGGGATTCTCCTGTTCTAAAATTTCAGAAGTTCCTGATCAATAACCAAGTATTGCAGATCCACCTTGACTATTTTATTTGAATGAGACCAAAAGCTTATGGTTTCCCTTTAATACAAGTGATTTTTTCTCTCCCTACTCTACACATTTTATGAACTAGTACATGCTCAACAAAACCCCTCACGGTTTCAAAGGACAATTTAAGCCAATAGACTACAACAACTTCATTCAAATTCTAAGTTAACAGAAGCTCTAACTTCTTTTTTTTGTTGTTGTTTTAGAAAAAGCAGGAACACAACGTGGTACACTCTTTCTATAAGGCTCTGAGCTACTCACGTAGTTCACGTGAATGACAGAATTCCACTGACCAACCTCAACCGTACAAGCAATCCTTAATCACACACATACTCCACCTCAAGTCATGCATGAGCAAAGATTGCTGATGACAAATTTCTAGGACAGGTCCTTGCTGTTCTATGGATGGGTCACCAGTGATTTTGGATAACAATTACGTCTTGCTGAAAATACATTCATTCAGTAGGATCTATAGGTCTTGGTACCAAATGTTTTACTGAGAGGTTTAAGACTTTTTTGCTCAGCACTTCACATTTATTTCTCTCCTAGCCTTATAATAAGAGTGCCCTCTGTATTTTCTTTTCTGTGTAGTTCAAAATACAGAAATGGGCTTCATGTCCAAACACAGAAGGGACAAAAAGTCGTCAGGTTTTTATAGAGAGTCACCAAAATCATGCGGTGATCTTCTACTTTGAGTTTATTTTGGAAAGATTTAAGCAATGCAGTTGTCATTCTTTAATAATCAGACTACAGAAGCTGAAACTTGAAAATAAACACCTTCTAGAAAAAAATTAAACCTTTAACACTTTGAAAAAATGCAAACTATGTTGAATGAATTAATAAAATTATATGTTGAATTTAGTAAACGGAATTTGTTAATAAAGTGAAATTAAGTATATAATAACATAATAGCTGTAAAAGTATTTTGCTCAAGTTTTGGAACTGCTAGGAATCTGGTAACTTACTTCTTAAGTCAAACACCTTATCAATACAGACATTTAAGCAACTGCTATAAATGAGTGATCAAATGATTATTAAAATTCCATTTCACGGCTCCTCTTCCAATGCCAGGACAACACTCATAAAAGTTGAATATTGGTGTGCAAGTTCAAATCCATTTTCAACATACTAGAGATGATCTTTGCTAAGTTATACTGGAGAAACAAAAGAAATGCATGGTAGTAAATTTATATTTATTTTTTAACTATATGTCAAAACTGTGCTGAGAAATTCATCCCTTGAGTCAGGCACGGTGGTTTTCCACTGTACAATAGTATCTTTGTTCAGTAACTTTTTTCCAATCATTTCATTAAGTTCAAGTTCAGCACACACCACTATTCGAGTAAGCTGTAGCACACCTTATCTAAGGATTAAGTAAAGTACTGTTGCTAATTTAAAAGGTGACTCTGAGTAGCCATAAATCATGTAAACCAAACTTGGTGTATCTTGAAAATATAAACTTCTACTGAGTTTAACTGTTACAATTTTCAATTATTAAAATGTATAACTCACTCTTCATATTTAATAAAACTATTAGTATAAATGGTGATTTGGGCAGAAGTAAACATAAGATGCAGCCTTACAGTTCTTGAGGAAGACAATTTAAAATTTTTGTCAGCTGTTCTGTAACCACTAAACTGAGGTGTTTCACTTCCTCCCCACTCCCCCGCCCCCAGCATGTACTGGCACCTCACCTCTCCTGGGCTAACATGTGCAACATGGGAACACTACCTTCTTCCAGGATGGAGAGGACTTGAAATCTGATTTCAATTAAGCTCCTTGTACTAGATCCCCTTTACAACGAATACTGAAAAGCCAATACTTATTGGGACTACAGGGTTCTGCTCACAGCACTACAAGAACCATATAACTAGCATGAAATCATACTGATAGGGCAGCAAAACTCTGTGTTAAAACAGAATTGTAAGCCAGATCTTATCAAAGGCAAAGCCTGAAGTGTATATCCAGGCAACAACCCTCTGAGTTCACTGCCCAGGTGAGAAACAGAGAGGACATGATTCGGCCCCACTAATTTTTGAAGTGGGGAAAAAAACCCCCAAACCCCGACATACTAGATACTGATTTTTTAAAAGCACTTTTAAGCTACTTATGACCAATTCTGTTAATTGGAAGAGCCTGACACGGGCAAACCCATTTCTGAGAAGCAGATAGACATCTTCAATTCAGGTCACAACTCAAATCCTGCAATCCCATTCCAGATCCATAGCAGTGTGGGGAGGCTCATCTTACTAGGTACATTCTTACATAACACACTTGAGACACCAGACAGGAATAGAAGACAAAGGGAGGAGTATGACCACTGAAGTTTAACTTCCTCAATAGTCTGTGTTTGGAATGCTGTAAATCAAGTATGAGCAATGTATTGGATTTGGATATTTAGAGGTCCGGCAATAGTTTTCTTTAGAGAAAGTATAAATCCGTTTGTTTCTCTCTTTTCTTGAGAAGCAAATGTTCTTCATTGGGGTACAGAATGGCTTAGATGCAACACAAGAGTAATGTCATGACTTGCCAGTTAAAATTGACATCTGGGAATGTCCAAGACAAGGGTCAAAGCAACACATAATATAATGTAGCTAGCAATGCCCTCAAAAGATAACGTCTTTTTTTTTTTTAAACAGCCTTTATTATAAGGCAGGATAATTCTAAGGCAAATTGTTCATCATGGCAGAACATCAAATTAAAATGTCAAGATAGAAATAAGCAGAATCTGCAAAGTATGTTTGTGTTATCCGTAGCAAGAAGTTAGTTTAGTGTGCCACAGCACCCAAGTTGTAATTCTCACTCCTAGTCAAATATTATTTTAGATTAGACTAAGATGCTTGAGATCAAAATAATTTCCCTGTTTGTACGCTCAATTACACAATAAGGCTGAATCCTACGAGAACAGCCTCCACAGGGACTCCACAGGACATCATCAAAGGAATAAAATTAACACCATTGTAAGCTCTGCTTCCTTCTCCACATTACATTAGAAGACTACATTTAAATTAGATGTCTGTGAATGCTTGGATACAATTCAACACTTTTAAGAAGGGGAAAAAAAATTTCAAAATTAGATGCTGGTAAATTATTGAACAGCAATTAAACAGAGAGTGCCTTTTGGGCTGTCTGTAATTTCTCCTAGTTTTCAGTCTGATGTCCACAGTGCTACATGTTGGAAAGCACAGGAAATTTTGCATGAATTTGATCACTCACATAGGCAGTTATACTTTGAAAACATATTTTTCACAAGAATTACCAATGAAATAATGTTTTAGGACACAATTGAATTTGAAATAGGTAATGTTTTGAATAGATTTTTGAGTTTTATTGAAATCTTACATGAACAAGAAATTGGAAATACAATCACATCAAGGAACAAATTGCCACGGCTTTGACGTTTTAAGCCAAACAAATTTTGTAGGGCAGATTTTCAAAAAGGTGTGAAGTTATAACAATTTAAAAACACAGTAAACCTACTTCTAGGAATGCAAAACATACAATCATGTTATTTTCAATACAAGAAAACTTAATTTGTTGTAATTTCTTAAAACTACTAAGACAAAGCACTAGCTTTTACTTTTATGTACAGCATACTCCTATGTAGTCTATCCCAAATCAAAAAAAAAAAAAAAAGAAACTGTCCAAANTTTTTATTTTACCAAATTCCCCTGTTTGGTTTAACCCAAAAAAAAAAAAAAAAAAAAAGAAACTGTCCAAAACCAGAGGTTCTGCAAAATCATGATTGAACAGTGTGCCATTCCTGCTTTTAAACTGCTAAAATGAAGCCTAAAATGATAAAAGCACTGAAACCCCGTATGGAGTTCAGGAATTCTGCAAGCCCAGTAATGTCCAAGTGCGTTTATGAAAAAAGAAAACTAAGAGACTCGAGTATATACACAATAGAGTGATTCTTCAGCCCAATACAAATGGCAGCCAATCGCTACTGAAAGATGAAACAGTAAGCCAATTTTTTTTTTGAAGGATGTAGAGCTATAGCCAATTCTATGTTTCCAATATTCTCAATCCCTCCTCACTTGTCTACTTCCACTGTTGCCCATAAGTATCCTGATAAAATTCCTGGTTGTCATTATTGTAACCATAGTTACCGGCATAGTCACCACCTTGCTGGAGCGGCTGCTGAGCGATGGGTTGGGAGCCCCAATTCTGCTGGTTGTTGGTCTGACGGCGCTTGGAATCAGGCTGGTTGTACCCATCTGCCTTTCTCTTGCCTCCTACGTTGCCCCCACGGTTGCCCCTTGCTCCACGAGCACCGCGTCCTCTCTGCTGCTGTGCAGGGCCCCCTCTCCCCCCCCTGGCTCCTCTCGGCGGTCCCATGGGTGCCCCCCTCTGTGAGTAGCCAGCTCTACCTCTTGGTGGTGGTGCTCCCCGCCCCCTAGGTGGTGGAGGGGCACCTCTCCCACGCCTTCCTCCTCCTCCTCTTCCTCTTATAGCATAGCCATCATCATAGCCGTAATAGGGATCTTCATAGCCACCACGGTAGTCATGATAGTCATAACCATAGTAATCATCGTAATAATCTTCATAGCCATAGTAATCTGGGGGATAGCCATATCCACCTCTCCCTCCACGGCCTCGGCCTCTAATAGGAGGTGGCATGCGAGGCGGAGGGTAGTAATAATAGTCTTCATACCTAATAAGAAAAAGAAACACAGAATTATTTATCTCCAAAAGCATCCCTAAATAAAGTATACATTTGCCCTTGTTGATTAATAATCCACAACACAGAGACCAGTTAAGTCATTCACGTTCTTCTAAACCAGCCCGTTTCACAGCACAACTTCACTCTGCAGCGTTACCAGTGCGAGGGTGACACTCACGCAGTGCTCCGGGAGGCCTGTCTGGCAGCCTGACGTTCTTTCCTTTTCTTATCCGGTGGCTTTGCTAACACTATTTCAATTTCTTCCCCTTCTATCTCTTTCCCATTCATTTCATTCATAGCCTGTACAAAAATTAAAAGAAAAGTAACTAAAAATTTGTTTCCATCCAAAAGGAAACTAAAACTTACTGCAAGAAACCAGAGGGTTAGGCTGCTCCAGGCTGAGCTGTGCCATGTGCTTTGCTTTTGTGCTACATAAACAGAATGTTACACATCACTTTTTCAAGTCCCACTTTATTCACCAGTTACAGTGGAGCAGTATTTTTTTAAAAAAATACGCTTTTTATATCATAGGGTAAAAAAAGAAGATTAAAACATATTAAACATTATTTTTAAAAAGTCAGACATAGCACCATCAGTTTTTATGCTCCTATATCTCGTAGGAACCTTTCATAAATACACAATTTCTCATTACTCACGCTGACATAAACACTCCTTGCACTTATAAGCCTGGTAGAACATGTGCACACAAGAGAAAGAATTGTTACATGAGAGTTTCCCAGCTAGCTGAATGTGAGTCAAGTGACTGAGAAAATCAAGTATTTCTGAGGACACATACTTACGGGAAAAAAAAAAAAACAGAAAAGATCACTGAAACTTGGTGATCTCATTAAGCTAGTCCCAAATCCTCCAGAAAATTAATGTGCAATTTTTAACTATCAAATGCACCCACAAAGAGCACTTAATACACATAGACAAAATACCATTAGGACTACACTCCTCAATTCCTCACCTGGAGTTATCTGCTTTGCATTAAACATTTTGGGTATTAGTATTTGCATTAATGAAGACTTTTTATGTATGTACAGCTACATGCCTCAAAAGCATTACAAATTATGGCAGTTTATTTCCAAGCAGATATGAACATCAGTAGACACTAGAATCCATGAGCCAATTTCATGCATTCCACACATAAATACCGTAACAGTATCTCACTGAAAGCCAAAACACATCCATACACAAAAATATCTCACTAAGTTCATAAGCCAATTTAGTGGCTATGAAGCAGTCACATGGGGCAGATGTGGTAGTTTCCAGCTTGAGATGAGCATTAGCGATGCATTTGATCTGTCTTTTCTCAACTGCTACAAGTTTCCAATTGTTGAAATCTAACAGAGCTTTTAGCAGGTAGCTGTATTGGGAAGGGGCTGGAGAGTGTTTACACACATATTACAAAAAAACACATCTAGAGGTGGTGCTGACTTACCCTTTCTGACAACAATTCCTTGTCCTCCCTTGGGCTTGATCTAAACCTATCCAAACTAACCTCAACCTTGTTAAATACGAGTGACATTTATCCTAAACCCAAACTCAGGAGTATTCTAAAACCTAATCTGGTGCATAGTAAAATCATTAGTAATCAAATGGGTACAAAATCATTAGTAAGAAGATCAAGTACGGAGCCTATGAACTGTCCATGTAGCCACATACTCCTCATATCTGCTTCACGACTCCAGGATGCAAAAAAGCCTTCCTACTCCCCTTCTTCCCTCCATGAACTACGGATTTAAAAAAAGGAGTAACTTCTACAGAATTCAATACACTGAAGCACAGACAGGAGATATTAATGACCTTCTCAACAGCTCATGGACACAAAGGAAGAGAACTTTGAAGCTTACAATAATAATCTTCAATATTTAACAAGTTGTTGAGGAGAAAACTTGGGCGCACGCAGAGTTAAAAACAGGTAATGCATTAGAAGAGTTGTCAACACCATTCTCCTCTCCTTCACAAGACATTTTTTAATTACCTTCTACTTTCTATTTGATATTTTTTCATTCCCAAACTACACACAGCCTTTAAACAGGGGTCTTTGAAAGACAACTGATACCTTCTGCCAGTGTTTCCTCAGAAAAATTGTCTAGGTTGATGTTTTTTTTTTTTTTCCTCTTCTCTAGACTCTCCTGCATTGCTCTACACCTCTTTTCCAGTCTACTTGTTAACTTGCTACAGTTTTGTTCTTTCAAGTTTCACATCCTCCTAGCTACTGAAATCACAGGAACAAAATTATTAGCGTTAAAATTCTCACAATGGGAACCTTATTAAATGGGCTCTAGAGCTTGTCTTATTGAGGTATTTACCGTAAATAAATTCCTTAAAACCATTTGTACAAAATAAAAGTATTCTCATCAACTTAGCTAGGAAAGAATAATCAACCTACCTTCACTGCTGCACCTCTGTCCTCAAAATGAACAAAAGCATAATCCTTCAACTTCTTTACTCTTTCCAGCTTTCCAAATTCAGAAAAGGATTTCTCAAGAATTTCTTCTGTCACAGTAGTGGCCAAGTTTCTTACAAATAAAACTTTTACCTGGTGAAAAAATGAGAACAAAGCTGTAATCTTTAAAAGTCAAATCTCAAAGGAAACTACCAACTAGTAAGTTATTACTCCCTTTTTTGTTGCATTAAGAAATTTGGGTAACTTCACTAATTCTGTATCTGCTAAAAA
>VZRN01001640.1:1167320-1184343 GCA_013397935.1 Dasyornis broadbenti | reverse complement strand
AAAAAAAAAAAAAAAGTAGCTTGTAGTTACCTGTATGAAGTTTCTACAACTTCTCTCCTTCCACAGCTCCCTTCTATAACCAGAAGAATATCGAACTTTGTTTTTCTTCTTCTGGGATGCCAGAAATCCCAGTAAAACTTTAGTTAACAGACCTCAAGGACAGCAAAGAGTTACCCCAAAACACTGGGATAAGGTGCACATCATTGCCCACACTGAACTTCATCTTACTCCGGAAAATATTCTTATGCAATACCTACTTGGTATTGACTATAGCTAAAGCAGATAATGCACAGTCTGACATGTCAATCCAGCAGGATAACTCTGCACACTACTAGTTTAGATGTTAACAGTAGTTAGTAACAGCGCATTTCCAACGTCTTCCAACACGCTGGAAGCAACTCATCCGCAGTGCTTGGACCACACCATTTGCATAGTGTACTGTGAAAATGCTCTCTAATTGCTTTTTGTGCCTCAAAACAAGCATTGCTCAGCTCGAACAAATCTTTTATCACTATGGCATAAAGAAATTCCTCCCAAAGCACAAGAGCATCCAGTGAAGTATTTACTGACCTTTGCCATAACTTCTGGATCAGGTTCCTCTACCGGATCAGCCCATTCCACTGTAACAACATTTCCCCAGACTTTTACTTTCCCACTCATCAGGCGTCGGCGAGCTTGTGCTGCTGACTTGTGATCCTCATACTCCAAGAAGCAGAATCCTCGATTCTTCTTTTTATCATCAGGTTGATGATACAAAATTACATCCACCAAACCCTCTGAAAAACAGATCTTTAGTACTAAGCTTCAAAAGGAAAGAAAAAATATAGTCTACCCTAAAATACCTTCACTAGTGTTTTCTAATGAATTTGAATTTTACACCTGAAAAGGGGAGGTAGCACAAGAAAAGCAAAACAAATAGCAGATATCCATTCAATTTACCCAGAAACAGGTCACCTAGCAAGTGAAATTCTCCAGAATAAACTTACCTCACAATTAAGCTCTGCAAAACATCAACCTCAGCAACTCACAGAGTTTAAGCTTTCTATACTTTGTTTTATCATTTTTACATCTTTGAAAGGCAGCCAGCAGTGACACATGACCTCTCCCCTGCCTCCTGGGGAACCTGGAAAGAATGTCTTCCACATCTCTCCAAAAAGAGGAGAGAGAACTAAATGAATATTCACCTTCTTGAATATATTTCACCACTTCCCTGAAGTACTTATAAATAGCAATCCTAAAAAAGAAGCAGGAGGTTAAAGCTCTCCTACAGGAACAAGAGCAAGTGACTCAATCTCTTATCTAAGGTAGAAGCACCCTTTCATAATGAGCTGACTTCTCTTCTTCCTACTTGCTGCACATACTGGAGAATGCTGAAAAACTGCAACAAAAATTAGTCTGTCATTAAGTATTTCTATAATAATATTCTCTCTAAACCAATACAGTATTCCCCCCACCCCTTCACTGCTCAATATACTTGCTTCAGGCTCCCTAAAAAACTTCTCCCTGTTGACAGCCGAACTTCCTGTAGATCCAGTAAGAAATACAGAGCCTTGAACAGAAGCTAGAACAGGTAACAGAATCAGGACCTTCCTTTTTCCTGAGTTCATTTGTGATGGTTTCTCTGAGTTCATTTGAGCTGTTTCTGTCTCAAATTGTAAAGTTACATCATCATTCATTCAGCAATCACAAAAACTAACACTAGTCCCTTTACACTCCACCTTAAGATATAGCGCATATAAAAAAATTTTTAACAAAAATCAAACTTGGAGTCCAACTTGCAAAGAGTTTAAATGATACATGAACACATCTGTCAAACAACTAGACCTACAAAACAGAGACCAAATGGTATTCTGGGACTCATTAAGTCTTACCTGTGACTTTACCAAATTCTTCCAATATGTTTTCCTTAGTTTTGTTCTTTGGAATTGACCCAACAAATAACCTGTTGTTTGCCACGGAGATGCATACTCCAAGGTGTTTTCCAGGACGGATTTCATAGTTGTCACACTGAAAAAACAAAGCCATTGATTTGTTTTATCCACAATACTGTGCATAAAAATATGCCCAAATCATAAAATCAGGTATTTTCTTCATCATCTATTACTTTTATACATAGCATATTGAATGGGCATTGCAAGAGAATTCCCAGAACAGCTGTTTTTGTGTCAGCATTCACTTGGAAGCAGAGTGCCAAGCTCAGGATATCCACAAACATCAGTTCTGTTGAATGGAAAGCTACAAAAAAACTTCACTAAAAGGAACAACATGGAACATATACAAATTGCATGGCATAAATTCATTCACCTACTGTTTATCTCAGACTTGAAAGACCTTTCTAGCAACTGGTGACTGCTTCCTCTGCTGTCAGTCAACTGCTGCTGCTGCTATCAGTAAGCAAATACATGGCATTATAGATACTGTGAGTTCTTCCTCTTTCCTTGGATAGCTTTGAACACTGAGGTTTGCTGAGACAACCAACTCTAAATCAGTCTGTGACCTGGCTTCTCCCCCACCCCCAATAGCAGGCATTTTTTTGACCTTGTACACGGTAGGATTAAAAAATTTTACTATCAAGATTTAAAATTTCCATTAAAACAAAATTTAGCCCGCTGCTTCATGCCTGTACTCACAGTTGGATTACTCTGAACCCTAAGACTCCTAATAGGTCTTTAAGGCTAAAGCATTCAGCCTTAAAAGACAAAAAGTTCAAGATAGACATAATCTTTGCTTTAGTCAGGGTTTTCAAACACAGCAGAAGACAATGGATATTTCATCATCAGCCAGCTCCTGAAAATCTCCTGCAATTCTTTAAAAGCAGGTTTTCAGCCATTCTAACCAGACACAGCCCTACAAATTACATCAATACCTTCAGGAACCTTCATATTCCAGAACTACAGAAATGTTAAAGTACTATAGACTATCAAACAAGATCACTTCAAGGAAGCAATTCAGAATTTTGCTTCACATACAAAAGTAATTCCTAACACAGTAAAACTTTGTGTTCTGATGCTATGAACTTAACCTGAAGCTGCTTTTCTTATCATTGTATCTTATCTTACGCAAAGCCATTTTGCTTACAACCAATCCCATTCCCACTGGTGCCTGCAAACACAAGCAGAAGGCCCACCTGGTTTTAATTGCTTTTAAGTTTCTCCAGGTTTCAGGTTTCTCTGCCCCCACCACCTTAACTAAGTTGTTCAGATTTCACCCCTCTTCCTCATCATTCAGTCAAGATCATCTGAATTCCATTAATGCAAATGAGATTATGTATTGCACCTTTTTGGTTCGAAGTATACACAGTATTTCAGAGCCATATCCAAAATCTTGGGAGATACACTCCGATCTGGCTAATTCTACTTCTTTCTCTTAGGCAGAGGCAAGGCTTCAATCAGACTGCTTTCTCTCCCTTTAAGCCCCTAGGGATTGCTCCATGTCCTTTCCCAAACTGCCTAGCTGCATGCATGTCAGCTTTCAAGAAGTGAGCAGACTGCATGACTGCCACTGGAAAGAACAAAAGACCACTGGAAACCACCCAAGGAACTAAGTCAGAGACCTCCTCCATGGCAGCAGAAGCTAAACAAGGCATGTCCAAGTAGATCTTTACAGCAGAAAGGGTGATGAAACTTAAAACACACTGAAGCTTGAAGAATATATTTTCCAGCTGGAATCAAGTAGGCTCCTAACAATCACCAAAGTGCTGTGACAGGCTGCAACAGGGTACAGTAGATAACAGTCCCAAGTATCTGTACTTACCAAATGAAATCAGGAGGCAATTTTTAAGGAAGTAAAATTTTGTGTCTGTCAATGACACAAAGAGACTTCATCACTTAAGAAACTACCAACGTTTTTGCTGTTTACTTTGTCTTTACCTGTCTGGAAGTAAGGTAACTCACCAGTTTGACTGCTTCTTGTGCCGCATCTTTACTACAAAAGGTAATGAAAGCGTAACCTCTGTTTTGACCAGAAAGAGGATCCATCATGAGGCGCAGATCCCAAATTGGACCAGCTTTCTCAAAGAGTGGTACCAATTCATCTTCATAAAGATCTCGGGGAATTTTACCAACAAAAACCTTAAAAGGAAAACGACACTTGAAACAAAGCTTTTTCAGAAATCTAAACCTCTTTTTAATGTTTGAAAATTCCTGGGAGAGGAAGAACAATGCAGATAAATCAGCAGAGCAGAAACACTGCAGCCTTCACAGCAGCCAATGTTATTGTATGTTCCAAGTCTTCTAACCACCCTGCTGTTTGTACAAGGTTTTACACACAGATAACCTGGGTTTGTTATTTACATTGAAGAGGTTGTGAATTTCTCCTACTGAAGAGATAAATGGTTCTTACCTGGTTTTAATATTGGCAGTTAAAAACAAAGACCTTACAGACTATCTAGTTGGGTACCATATGTTAAAGCACGCCAAGCACTTCCTTGCTCTTCTACTATTTTCAAATCACTCTGTAATTTAATCTTCCTTAGAAAGTTACAGAGATGGAAAAATAATTTAATAATCATTTCCTTTTAATTGCTTGATGCACATTTTCCACTCTTAATATATACTGTAGTCTTGTTTCTAGTCTGTATTTGTTTCAGCCTCCACCAACTGAATGTTTAATATTTATTTAAGCAAACCTGTGAGTTCTTGTGGTTTTGTTCCTTACAATTAATTTGGGTTAAGTTTTGTTACGGAGTTTAATCTCTTTAGTTGGGGTTTCCCTACAAAGAACCCCCCAGTTGTTTAAACACTGCAGCTCTCCTCTGAATTCTTAAAATCTCTTCCTTGCTAAAACAAGCAAAACATTCCAAACACCCATTAAGACCAAAATACATTTATTTTAACTTCAAACATTTTTTATAGTAAAAAATGTCATGAGTCAACCTTTTTCTTCTCAGTAAGGCCTTGCTGTAATCATATCTCACAATGAAGGCATAGCAGAATTTCAGAACTAAAGACACTCAGCATGCCCATGTAAGCACTGAAATAACAAACCCATGAGGAGAATATGACTAATTTGAGTAACATGGAACAAGGAAGAACTTCTAGATGTTTCATGTTATACAGATACTCCTGAAATTCAGTTCCCAGAACATTTCTTTCATTTAACGTAGCCTCTCTCAGTTCAGTGTGAATGTTGGCTGAATATTACTTATTAGTTATTGGGGAGAAAAGAAAGGAACTGATTTATCACACTAAGTTTAATGGCAAAGGCAAAAGGTTCTCCTCACCTTAACCCAGCTGGGGTTAAGAAAGTTTAAGCTATTCCTCTAGATAGGTATTCACACTGTCATTACTTCTAGAACTGCTTCACCCACCTAATCCTTTTGGCAACGTGCTCACTGTACCAGTCTGTTAATGTTCAACATGCTGACCACCCAGAACATTATTTATCAATAGTTTAGCTTTACTGCACAATGTTCAACTACATCTTGAGTGCTAAAGTTACAATTAATATGCAGTGAATTTCATTTTGTTTTAAAAATTAGCTGATGTACAAATATCTACAGTAGAAAGACCTGATGTACATTGGGGGAAAGAGGTCTACATAGTACACATCTTCTCCAAATCTGTAACAGTAGCTGGGTACCCTCAAAAACCAAAAGTTTGCCATTGCTGTCACGAGTGACAGCTCTGCATCAACATATCTGATCTGACACAAGCTACAAGAGCTTCAGTATTATTTAAAGAAGTTTCAGACTTCTTAGAATACAAAGAATACACTGTCACAATCCAAAAGAATACTTTTTAAAAATTTTTTATCCATACCACTGGAAAAGGGGCATATACACTCGTATACAACCAGAAGTGTTGGAAACAAATGAGAAGTGGTTCTCAAAACCACAGAAAAACCACAAAAAAAACCAAAGGAAAAAACCCCCACCAGCAAAAAATAAAACCCCACCCAACTCATTGTGGGGGGAAAGTGTCCACAATGACCTCATCACTCATGTACAAACATGCTCTGCCTACCACCAAATCCTAGGATCCTGTTTAAATGGATCACTATACCTCAGAGCTCAACAGCAAGAGCTAAAGTTTAAGTTTCATAGAGCATACACCAATTTCAGCAACATGTTCAGCGCCTCAGCCTGTCAAACCAAACAGCATGTCTAAGTCAGTAATCGGTTCTTAAATCCCACAAAACACCAGCAATACATTCATTTGGTAGAGGTATCATTTCTAGACTGAGCTGGCTGGGGTTTGCTGTAGCTTCTAATGCTGATTCAAGGCAGAAGCATTTCCGTTAAGGGAGTTTCCACAAGTTACTCATTCTAGCTTCAGGAAACTTAAAAATATAAAAACATACCCTTCATAGTATGAAAGTGCAGCTAAATTTATGGCTTTCTTGTGAGTTCCTAAAGAGCCAAACCATCACTGGACAACATACTTAAGAGAAGTAGTCAAGGACTTTCAGTCACAAGAGTAGTTCACTGTAGGAAAGGACCTACAATGATCAGTCAGTCCAACAGCCTGTCCACTTCAGGGCTGACCAAACGTTAAACCATGTTATTAAAGGCACTGTCTAAATGCTCCTATACCCTGACAGACCTAGAGCACCCACCAGCTCTCTGGGAAGCCTTTTCAATGTCTAACCACCTTCTTGGTAAAGAGATGCTTCCTTATATCAGTGTGACATGGGGCAAATAAGTAATACTTTATACATCACATAATCACCCTGGCAACACCACTAAGTTGGTAAACAACCTCTAAGTCACCTTTCTAAATGCAGAAATGGGAAAAAAAAAAAAAACCAAAACCAAAAACCTAAAGCTACACAGCCTATTTTCAGTGTAGTAGTTGTGGTAGTTTCACTATCAGTCCATGCAATTGTCAAGGATTTTTTCATATAGTTTGAAGCAAAAGCAAATAATCAAATAATTATTACTGATCTCAGCTGTCCCCTTCAAAACTTTCATGTGAGTACCTTTATACAATACCCAAGTCTTTTTCATTTTCAGCACATTACATGAAACCAAGCTAGTATTGCTTAAATTCCATTTCTTGTAAACAGAGTCAAATATCTCCAAGTCACACGTTTACCTACTCATGCATCCATGGCCACTTTTCAAGCAATGGACCATAAGCTTTAGGGTGAACCATGAAGTCTGACAATTTCATTTGAAGAAATTTGCATAGCCTTTCTTAGTATATTCCACCTGTTTTTCTTCACTTTAACCTATTTTCCTGTCTTTTGCAGAATACTGAGGAGTAAGAAAGACTGATTAAGACACATAGAAGAATATTTCCCTCTACAATACATTAAACTTGCAATATAGTTTATTTTCAAGTTTTTTCTGTTTATGAGTTTGCACAAGTATACAGAACAATTATCAGATTAGTCTGTATATACCAACCTCTGTTCCAATGCCAGGCTGAACACCAGAATATACAGTATCTGGAGGAGGACCCCCATATTTCCTCTGTCCTGTAGTTACATCCAAAGTGTAACCAGTTCTCTCTAGCAAAGCCTGAAAAAAAAAGTCAGATTACTTACAGGGGAGAGGGTAGTGGGTCAAAATATACAGAACAAAAAAAACATTCCAAGATAAGCATTTCTTTATCTGCTCCTTGGCACATTTGATAACAAGGTACATACGAAGAGGTAGAACCTACAAAAAAACCCTGTTATTTTGTGGGTTTAAAAAGCTATCATAAACTGCAACTTTTATTTTATATTACAAGATCACTGGAAAGAACTTGTTGGTCTTTTCCCTTATTTTCCATTTTATATGTAGTGCCCCAAGAAGTCTAGAACACCAGGCAGTTGAGACAATTGTTAAACAGCTACCAGTGTTTTTATAGAGCTCACATTTTGGCAACTGTGTGATCAGAAAGATCTGCACTTCCAACAACCTTCTCCTTAGAATCTCTATCACGTATACATTTCTTTAAAGCCAAGTGTGAATACACTTATGCAGGTGGTGCTTTTTAAGTACATCTTCAGTCTGTGTACAAGTAATACATCAGCTAGTACAGAATAACCAGTATCATTCTAAGTATTACCTTAATCTTTGCTTCATCTGGTCCCTTTGTTGATTCCTGTACTTTGCTGCCTTGTTTCTCTCTTTGCCTGTAGGTCTTCATAACTCCACATAAAAATGCACTTTTGTTCTGTAGATACAATTTACAAAATAATTCAATTGTGTGTATGACAAGCCCTGGGAATCCTCTGAATCTTACACTCCATACCATGAAGTCACTAATTCAAGTCAATGCAATTAATCAAATGTCAAAAGAATCCTTTAGGAAAACACAATAATTAATTAAACAAACTTGTCAGGTTCCAAATAGCATTTTAACCTATTTTCTCAATTGCACGCATATTTTTATTATCTGGTAGCTTTTGCTTTGCACTCAAATACCTACACACTTAAGGCAATTTTTAACAGTTCTGGTTTTAGGGTTTGAAATATACGAATACAGCAACCTGAATGAATTTCTAAGTTACAACTCTCCTGCCAGTAGTGCAAGAACATTATTTATACTTATGTGCTCACACTCCTGGAGTTCTCACCTTACCTGTACATGCGACAGGTCACTTTCTTTAAACTGCTGTAATACAGAGAGGGCTCCTTCTTCATTAAATTCCCTAAGAGCATCAATTGCTCTTTCATCAAGATCGACATAAGCTACCAACCCTAAAAGTTAAAGATAAAGAAGTTACAGATTTCTATTGAATTTCATACAAACTAAGAACTATGCAGTTTGCTTTCAAAGTCAAAAAGTTACATTCCATAGCAACAGAATTATACATTTAATTACATATATTCCTACACAAGTATATGAAAGAATATGAGTACAATGAAAAAAGTTAAATTAAAATGTATATACCTAAGCACTAACTGATGTGCAAGATTATATCCTGTGTGTAACACTTTTCTAGCATTCAGGAATGCAATCTGCTGCATAAAAGCAGTATTACACACCAGCATGTGAAACAATGAACTCTGGCTCACTTTAAGTAATTTAGATTTTGTTTGTTTATCCCTCATTTTAAGTTCCACACTTCCTTCTCTTGAGTTGACCTGCTTTAGAGTAAACTGACAGGTGAACGTTACAGGTATCCTATTGTATGGAAAAAAGGAGCAAACCAACTGATGATCAAATACCTAGGAAGCTCTGCCCCACAAAATATTAGGAAGTAAAAATTATTTGTTCACTCTTTGCTCCAGCTTCAAAAAAGGCAGGAGTCAGTGGACTTCACGTGTATCTTAAACAATGTCAAGGGTTTTATAACTCATTTTGTTGCTCTATGCAGTTCCAAGAGCCAGACTTCAAAAAGGTATTATTTTGAGCCCTGCCATGTACCCGAAAAAGCTAATGTTAATTTTACAGGTACAGACTCCCCCAAGAAACATTGGACCAGTTCTGAAGCACTTTTTCTTTTTAAGGAATTTTACAAGTGGTTTTTTTTTTTTTTTTTTTTTTTTTTTTTTTGTCTTTTGTAATGCACTTGCATCAGTTGTGGAGTGAGACATATAGTCTGGGATTTACACTTTTAAAATGATACTTCCAAATTTAGGACAAATACCAAAAGCTCCACACACTTTGCAACAGCTTGATCTCCAAAATACACAGATTATTACACTGCTACTTGATTTTGAAAATGCACAGTAGTGCCAAGCCCAAGGACTACATTTCAGAAGTGATCCTGCATATTGGAAGGCACCTGTATCTTCCACAGAAGACCTCAGCAGATTAAAAAAAAAAATCGCTAAATTCAACCCCAAATTTGGCTCGAGTGTCAAAAGTAGTTTGCTTCACTGACAAACCCTGCACAATGCAAACATCTTCAGTGGCATTAATGAAGTGTGAATAAATGTTTTCAGGTTACTCATGCAGTGGAATTATACTTGGTAGTCAGGTTCTGGGCTGAAAAGCTTTTAAATTCCTTAAGAACTCTTCACAACACGACCTAACTGCAACACATGTTAGAACCGCACGAGTTCCTCTGCCCAGGCATTTATACCTTCTCTCAGACCATCAAGTGCATGTCATCGTGACCCACAGTTGGAAACTGCATCTCTAAAGCCAATAAAAGCTGGTAAAGGCTTGAAGAAAACTCACTGTGAATGACTTCCAAAAGACATCACCCACGTGAGCCAGTATCACACTGAGGGTTGATTAGGTATTGGTTTTGAACTGCCTTCACTTGATCAGTGTCATTTTAACTCTTCTCAACAAAAACTATCATCTTGCCACCCAGGCATTCAAGATAAGCACATAGAGCAGTTCTACTGCTTCTTGTAAATCTGTTCACAGAACACACTCTAAAAAGGAAAAGAAAGCCTCTGTCTATAGGACAAAATAATAGAGTGGTTATAAAAACAAAATAGGAAAACCTCTGTATATGAAGAAACCTCTTCAGAAGTTGCAGAGACCACTTGCTACCAGCAAGGTATTACTCGAGTTGCTAGATAGCTTAGTCCTCAACTTTGTTAGTGTCAAGCTGAACATTTCAGTGTAATAACCAACATGGATTAAACTGTCCACTCAGAACTAGAGAGAACAAAAAATCCACAGGCAGACTCAATTCAAATGTAGTCCCAGGCAAGACAAGCTAGTTGCTTCCCTCACTAAGTCACCTATCCAGCCTTTGAGTGTTTTAGAACCACTGTGAGCAGTTGACAGTAGAAAAGAAAAAGCAAAATGATGATTCGGATTGAAGAAAAAAAAAATGTACAGTTTAGTATGCGGAAACATACATCTTCATTTGATGTCTAAGAAACTAGTGCTCTGTGCCCTAAAGCAACTAAGATATCACATACAACTCCAAGGATGTGTCAAGTAATTAGTCAATGTCAAACCCAATTTGCCTTTAGGGAAATCAAAGTAGCAAAACATTCAGAGCTACACAGATCAAAAACAATAAATTTTTTAACCTTAATCTATAAAAATTTGAAAATGGTATGCCCTCACTTTCATAACCAATCAGAAACAAGAAATGCATATTATACCTGTCTGAAATATTTCATCAAGTCTCTCTGCCACCTTCTGTGGGAGGCCTGCCTCTATCAGTGTCTTGTAGTGTTCTGTGTGAGTTACACTGGAAGTATCCATTGGTTCTTCCTCTTCTTTTAACTGTACCGCATTACCATTCACCTGATTAGCCATTTTATTATGCTGCTGGAAAAAATTCAGGAGCTATATTACAATAAGCCAGAAATAACTAGTTTGTAGGACAATGCATGATTTATCTAAACTAATTTGTATACATGCTGCAAAATCACCTGTATCAAGTTTTATTTAATACTTTTTGGATGCAGCTGATCTAAGTTTCAAAAGAAAGTACAACCCTTAATATTGTGGAAAATGTACATGGAAGAATTTACATAACTTTTAAAAAATGTACTTCATGTACATAACAATGTCTAAACTTCATCTACTGATTGTCATTAACTGGTTACCATAGCAGCTACAATGTACGGGGACACAGTAATAACATCCTTCAGCAAAGACTCAGAAGATCTAACACTATTTCCATTTCCCATTCCGCTACTTTTAAAACAACACTTTAAAATGTAGTGAACACATAACCCTGCAGGGTAGCTTAAGGTATAAAGATGTTAATACTTGTTTGCTTATTTCCACTTTCTTGGCTTGTTGCCATGTCTTCCTTCAAACCCAACATGCTGCACAAGACTAGCCACACACTTTCTCACGACGCTGTCAGAACTCAAGGACAGAAAAAGAAAAATTGCACTCTGATGCACACTGTCATTTGAAGCTGCAACACAACAGTTTCCACGCTTTCAGTTTCCCTCAAATAGGAGCTGTACAAATCACAGCTACGATTTCAGTAATATATATCTTATTGGTTTAAAAGGAAGCCATGACTGCAACATCATCTTATATTAATAAAAATACTTGCTTTCAGAATTAACAAACTGATTCCAAATATGTGCAGCAGAAATTGCACAACTATCTTTCTCAGACAACTCCAGTAGGCTTTGCCCAATTCATTAAAAACTGTTTCAATTTCTCAATTAGCCAGCCAGCTGATATTTAGTGCTTTCAAATAAAAAGGCTGACAAGAGACAATTCAACCACCCAGCAGAGAACATAAGGATAATCAGCTTTTAGGTTCAGAAATGAAATGAGCCTCAGGCTTTAAATGAGAGGGCAGAAGTTGATGAGCAGCAGCGAAATGATAACCAGGTAGACAATGCAGCATGGTTGGAGCAATGCAAGTACTGGAATACAGGTATGAAGATGATACAAGAACACGTTTTTTTAAAAAAATGCTGAAGCCTCAAGCTATTTACTATGCTGCAAAACAAGTCTCCAAGCATAAGAACACCTCTAACAGTCCCTTGTACACCCAACCCTTCCACACTACAGCTCATGAACTGGCTGGAAGATATCCTATGAAGATTTGCAAGCTAAAGCAAGGGGAAAAAAAATACCCAATCATTTTTCTTCAGACTGTAACGCTTTTACTAAAGCTGGCTTATCTTGAAGGGCAATTTTAGAGACATATAAAGCAGCCTCACATTGTTTCTGTCAGATATCACTTCTTCAAGTCATTAGTGTGAAAAAGGAAGTTTTCCATAGCTACATAGCATATATATATATACACACACACATATTCTATTACTCGACAAAGAGAAAATGCTTAATAACCAATTCAGTTTACTTAAAGGCAACTACAGCCTAATTACAGAAGAAAAAAAAAGGCGCTACCTGAAGCTACAATAATGCTTACCTACCCTTACAGGTATTAATTATCAAAACAATCATGAACATCAATTTTTCTATAGGTTAAGAACATCATGGAAAGCAAAACTCAGCTACGTGTCTGCTTGCTAGATAGCCTGGCCAAGATCTCAAATTTGAAACAGTGCAGGGCAGAGGGGGTTTAGTCACACCGAAAGTGCTTTGGGTACAGTATCATTCTCAACCCCACTTCTCAAAAAACTCACAAGCTGAGACACACAAAAAATATATAAAGAGGAAGGCATTTTTGTGTTCACCTTTCTACTGTCTTATAAAATCATTTAATTACACATATACTGTCTTCTCTGTACACAAACCAAAACCAACCCGAAAACAAACCATAAGGAACTGAGAGGCTACTGCAACACATAAATACAGAAAATTTATGTGAAGCAATTACTAGGACCTTCTGAACCACAAGGGGTTATGGCTAACACTCAAGGACAGTTTTTTGTCAACCCAGAATAGCTTCCAACTGTCACAGACCCAAAAGTTTAACACTTTTTTCAGTGTTGCCTATTACTGAACAAAAGGTTGACAAGCTATGCTGTGCCCAGGCAGAAACACCTCCTCTGGAGTTCAGTGACTTGAACTTCTGACAGGCAAGATCTGCAGCATGAAAAGATAACAGCCTTCACCACAAACGTACACCAGTGTGGGGAGCAATAGCTAACCACTAAGAATCAGATTACTACACAGCACCACAGCTCAAGAGCTTTTTAAAGCAGCTTTTTAGGCAATTTGAATGAATACTCAGTTTTGTAATTAACTAGCTGTACAGATTTCTTTTTGCTTAAAAATTAGTATCTTCATAAAGAACTGAAGTCAAATGCAATTCATGTTCAGTTTGGGTGTTCCAATTTTAGCTATATCCTGTCACACAAACTTAATTTAAAAGGTGTTCCTGAAGAAATTTACTGTAGAAAATTTTGAAGTGACACAACTACCAAAATATTCAGGTACCAAGATCAGACAGAAGACATGTATTTCTTTTCAGTTACAGCAACACTTTCCGTAATGGTTTTGCAAGCTTGGCCTGAAATCTGAGATTAAATTGACTTTTCTTCCTCAAAAATCACCAACAAGCAAAATTGTACCTCTTATAATACTGACTCTTCACTCTGAGTTCAGCAGATATACGTGGGTGAAAGTCATAGCTGAAAAACTGTTTAGCTCTCCCTCTATGTAACGTCAGCTAGTTGTAGCTAACAAGAAAAATATTTTTAACTGAATTTCATCTAGGAAGTAAAACACACAATGATTACTTTAACATTTTTATTCTGCTCTAAAAAAATATTAAAAAAATATTAAAAACATGTTAAAGAGGAGTGATATCTCTGTTTGCATGCACAGTGTCCATATGACTCAGCCTATGACAGACCAGGCCACGCAAAGAAGCGCCCACATACACTCAGTTTTCAATCTGCATTAAGTAAGATATTTTAATATCTAGAAAAGAGGGAGACTGGTTGAATTGGAAAGATTTCAAGGATGGATTACAAGCAAAGAATTATGTATATAAGTACATGTGGGATACATTGTTTTTTTTTTTTTAAACATGCAGAAATGGATGAATTTAAAACAGTGTACACAAAACCATGCTTAACAAATGAGCAGAAGTAATAAACAAACATTGGGGACAATTTTACATAAGAAAGGAGAATTCTCACTGGTACCGAAGATGTTACCTAGACTCATGACCTCCTAACTGTGCATACGGGGAAGAGTCTTGTTGCCAAGTTTCACACTGTTGTTGCCAATAATACTTTTCTGAAGACCATAAATACTTCATGATATAAAGCATGGTTTTTAGCTATTCACTATCTTTCATCCAAAATTCCTCCATCTCAAGAGTAATTTACAAAGTTACTAGCCCTTTTTTAAAAGTCTCATATGACAAGGAGGAAGTTAAAACTACAGGTGATTCCAGTGTTTCGTCACTCAAATGGCTCAATTAGTTATTTTCCTGGAAAACAAAAAAATTAACAGAGATGTGATCCTGACAGTGTATGGCATCTTGGAAGGAGATACCTGATCACAGCCTCAACCTGACAATCACTGGTTAAATAGCCATGATGTTAGTATTCCCTGTATCTTATACCATGCCTCTAACAGAGGTTGCCACCTACAGACTATCTAAGTATAACTCCATTCAATTAATTATAAATTCAGTCTAGTTAACTCAAAACATGCTTAGGAACAGCTTAAATGAGCAGGAACAGAAATTTCTGGCAAAAGGACAATATCTGAAACTACCATAATGAACGTCACAGTGATTATACACCAATATTGGTTTTGGGCTCTGCTGAAAACTTAGTTTCATGCAGGAAGTTGTTCAGCTCAGGTGCACAGGTGGCCAACTAATTCATACATAAAGATTCTGCACCAAAGTCATTCCACTTGCTCATGTTACTACTTCTATCCAATATATTATCTGTGTCAAGCAGTTAAGTTAAACCATGTTAAAAATAACTAAATGAAGTTTGGGGGGCATTTGTTTGTTTTTGTTGTTTCAATTGACCTCAAGAAAACAAGCGCAGTCCCTATAGTTATGCCTCACACTTCAAGAGAGTTTTTGTGAAGCCAGGAAGATAAACGCACAAGTGGGGGTAAGATAAGAATTCACATTTAAAGACTGAACTTGGGCCTTATTAAAACCTCACTTGTTCAGAAACATTTCTGTACATGACGGCAGGTACAAAAGGATGGGTCCTTTATTCTGTACATGAAGGCATTATAGCCATTTCTTTCATACCTTAGCTTACTCAATCACAGAAAGTACATTTTAATAGCTTAATTATGATATGCTACGTGTTTCTTAGCATGAACTACAAGAAAACTTATTTAGAAGTCATTACAACCTGAAAACCTTTACACAGTAGCCAGGATTCTTCTCTACCTGTAAGCCAAAATGCAGCTGGCACCCGCACCTCTCCAGCTGCTCTCAGCCTTGCTCACTCCACAGCCCCATAGAAAGCAAAATCTGAGAACCTCCAGTATGAGGCTAAGTAAGAGACCAGCACAGCACACAAAGAAACAAACTCTGCATCAGTACCCACACAACTATCACTCGGAGATGACTTTAGCACAGCAGGTTAGCAACATGCCCATCAGTGCCATTAAAAAACAACACTGATTGCACCAATAGCGCCTACATTTTGCTAACCTAAACCATAAAGTCTGCCCATGCTCATTTCTCACTGCAGTTAGCTATTCATAGCTCATCTGGTTGTCTGGGTTGTACTAAACAACACTCCTGGTACTCCAGTTGCAAGCAACACTTCAACAAAAATGAGCTTTGTTCTGAAATTCTTTATCCTCAAAGAATTTTGTAGATTTCTATCTAACAAAGCAGGGAGTATTGGGGTTTTTGACAAAACTAGGAACTCGAGTTTTCACAGGAGATTCGAGTATTATTGCAACAGTGTTCACCTACACAGAAAAACTGAGAGCTAAGGACATGAAATGCTTGTGGGAAAGACAATTTCAAGAATGCAAAATTATCAAGCAGACACTGCTCATTCACAAACACTACAGTTTGCATAGGTTACAAAAACCTTATGCTGTGAGATGCAAAATTCTAGTTAGATTACTTTTACAAGTTAAAAAAAAACCAAACTGTGTTAAAGTGTAGTCTCAAAGGAAAAAAAACCAACCAAACAAAAAACAAAAGCACCGGCTTCATGAGCATTAACGCCCTTTGCAGCAAGAAGTGCCGGTGGGATCCTTTAGAGCCATATACATGGGAAAGAGAACCCAACACGCTGTTTCGAAAAGAGTAGTCCAGCACAGTTTATGTGCTTAAGCAGCACATTCAAATACTGACAGGTAACAAGGCTGCTCAGACCGAGTGAATAAAAGTCTTATTAAAGTATTTGCAATAAAGATGTTAAGGTAAACTTTTCAAGATTTAATAAAAGCTTTTAACAAAAGTTAATTTAAGAAAAACGCTGTCTTAACAACAAAACTCTGGATAGTTTCACCTTCAAAGTACTTGACAAACGTTATTCTCTCACTGGAAGTACGAAGCGCAGACCCGAGCGCTGCGGGTGGGTGCAGCTGTCCCTCCCGGCTCTACCACATTACGCGCTACCTAAGATCTGACGGCGCGCTGCGACAGCGACGCATTTGCTGCTGTGAGAACATTCTGTGGTGCCCGCGGGCAGCGCGGACCGGGAACAGCCTCGGCCGCCGGGGCTGGTGCGGCTTTAAAGCGTTCGGAGGGACCGAGCAGGGACCCGACCCGACCCACAGGCCCAGGAGAGGTGCGATCCGCCGGCCCGTCACATGCAACCCCGATCCGCACGGCTGGG
>VZRN01001640.1:1072997-1167194 GCA_013397935.1 Dasyornis broadbenti | reverse complement strand
GAGGGCTCGGCCCGGCCACGGAGTGCCCCCGCCCCACGGGGCGGCCCCGGCACTCACCGGAGCGGGGCCGGCGCGGCGCAGCTCGGGCCCAAGCAGCGACGGCAAATGGCGCGCGCTCCTCCTTCTCCTCATGGACGGCGGCGCGACCCCGGCAGCACGCGGGGTTTCCCGGAACTGTTTCCAGGGACCGCTGCTTCGCCCACTCAGGAACCTGCGCTCCCGACGGGCAGCCGGCACTGCCAATGAGACGCGAGAGGCGGGACGCTCCGGTCCTCCCGGTGGCCAATGAGAGGGAGGCGCCGTAACCAATCGCGGAGCGCCTTCCACCCGGCGCGCCGGTAGGGCCGGACTGGGGGCATTTAAAGGGGCAGCGCCGCCCGCGGCCCGAACAAAGGGTCCGCGCAGGGCCGTTCCACTCAGCTCCGCCTAGTACGCCCGGGGGCGGGGCCTCCGCTGAGGGGATGAAGCCAGGGCCGGGGCCTGGCAGGGTCGGCCAGGCCCGGATGCGGGCGGAGCAGCCGCTGGCTAGGCCGGGCCAGACCGGGCCTTCGCCGGGCACTGCTCCCCGCGTTGCCCGTAACCTCGGCGCAGTCCTGTTTGCTTTTGTGGCCTCTCGCGCTCTGCGAGCTGTGTCTCGTGTTAGCACCTGGGCTGGGTCTGGCCGCGTTGCCCTCCAGGCCCGAGACAAGGAGGGGAATCTATGCGGCTGCAGGAGCTGCGGGTCAGGCTCTTCTCAGGACACTGGCGTGCGGGGTTCTGCACCTGCTAATCTGTAATCGGTGATTAAGCCTTACTTGCCTGCTAACCAGATTTTCTTCATCAGACTCTCGATGAGTGCAGACTTGCCACAGTAACTACATTAACTCAGGAAGAAATCAGTCTGTTGACTCCAATGGTGTTGTGCTGGCTTCACGTGCTTGTCGTGTTGTTGCATAACGTGCAAGTCAATGTGTGCTGGGTTGGGTCAGGCTGAGTCCCAGACTACTGTGTCAAACTGAACCCAGAGGACCTGCGTGTCTTCTCATGGTCATGTGAATTGTGCATTTGGAGTCTGGTAAGCAAAAGTAGTAGTTTGCATATTCTCAGAGAAGGTTCTTCTAGTACCTTCACCCTAAAATTACTCTCTTGAAGATGGCATGTACCTGTGTGGTGTATCACATATGTGTGATATCCCACCATTGGTAACATGGGGCTTGGGAAAAAATTGTATGGGATGTCCAAACCAGAAGCTGGAGGCAAGCTTGTGCAGATACTGGAGGTGTTCAGTCTGTCTTGCTGAACCTGTCTGGTGGTAGACATGCTGCTGCTCTTGTGGAATTGGCACTGCCTCAGTGACTTCCCTCGTGAGATTTAGCAGTAGAGCCAGCTCTTCAGTGCTGGATATAGAGTCTACTATGGTGTGGAGATGAAAGGAGGAGTAATCATTCATTGCCTTGTCCATCCCAGCAGCTTTTTTCCTGGAAGAGTGATGGGTTTAAGGAGTTCTCGCAACACAAATATTGAGAGCACTTGAGGGAGATGAGCATCTTTAATGGTGCTTAATAATGGTTCTGCAAAGCTCTTAAATTTTTTATTATATAGTATCCAGGACTGAATTATGGAGTATATGTCCTGTCAGCTGGCAACTGAACATGATGAGGCTAATGAGCAAAATGTATGTTGAAGTAGGTATGTTTCTGCAATGTAAGAAATTGAGAATAATTTCCACAATATCTCCTGCAACTACCACTGTGGGTTCTGTGTGCTTTGGCAGTGCTATGTTCTTTGGTCTCATGTTCCACAGCCCAAAAGGAGCTAAACTTCAGATGCCTCTACCCAGGAACAAGCTATAGCCTGCAGGTGGTTGGGTTTGTGCCAGACAGCAAGCTGAGCCTGAGAGGAGGCCCTAGATGCTCTGAGAGTAAATTTAAATTTTTGATAGATTTCTCAATTTTAATTTTTCCTAGAAAATCCCAGAATGAGACTAGTTACAGCTCTCTCTGATTGGAGCTAAACAGGTACACATAGGACCTGATTTTGCCTTGGGCCAAGGCAAAACAAAAATCATCTTGGAACCAAGGAAAGGGTTAATCTCAGCTGCTGAGAGCTGAGCGGGGAAGGACAGTCCTGCTGACCCTGAACATGCAGAGGGAGAGCCTGGCTCTGGCAAGGAGGCTGCCCTGCTCTGCTCCTTCAGCAAGTGTGAGTCCTGTAGTCGGAAACGATGAGCAAACCCGTGAAAGGACAGCAAACGAAGTAAAGGGATCCAACTTTTCCACAGCTATATATATTTACTCTGCAACCTGTTGATATTTTCCTATGTTCCTTGGCCATAGTTTGAGTTTTGCTGAGGCTCAGCCTATTCCCATCAGTCTGCCACTCCCCTTCCATACTTGCACTGAAATTCCTGTGTTTCCACATCAGTGGCAAGATGACAGAGTTGAATTTGCTGTAATCTGTATGTGAGCTGCTAACTTACATATGGAATATGACATTTCCTGATGCTTTAAACTTTTTATCCTGACCAACCATTAGTGCAGCATGTTATGGATAATATGTCATGGACGTGCCTACCTCCAGCAAATATCTCATTCTCTGGTGCTCTGTATGCAGCTTTTATGTGCTTGCTGAATCCCAGGCTTCCAGGGAGAGGTCTGTATTACAAATCTTCAAGCTTTATTTATCAGTAAGAAACTTTCTGAGCACCCCCAGTGTGTTCCACTGCCTCTACAGCAGGGAAATGCTCAGGAAAATTTCTACCTGCAAGAGGCTATGCTACTATTATTACCCAGTGTGCATATGTTTCTTTTGCCTCGCACACAGACAGTGTATTTGATTTTTAGGAAAACACACACATATGCTTTGCCTTGCCTCATTCCCCTTATCTGCTCCGGAGTGGGGAGGATGAGTGTGACAAAAAGGCCCAAAGAGACCAGACTGAGCAACCTAAAACCAGATTGTTAAAGATCTTGGATCTCACTTTCCTTTCTTTGCATTTTCTCCCCCCACCCCTTAGCCAAGGATTCTTGGCAATTTCCATCACATCTATGTGGGATAGCGCACAAACCAAGCAACTTGGGAAGTAGCTTCTGTTTGCTGCAGCAAAAATCACCAGCTCAGTTTTAGCTGAAAACAAAGTGGTCTTTTCCTGCTCCACCAGTGACCAAGTAGCGTTGGGCCATGATCTTCAGAAGCACAGTACAGAAGAGGATCTGGTGTTAAGGAAGGATAAGCATCTCATTGAGACATAAAGGCTGCTCCAAGAAGTGAAACTCTTAATGGAGCTGCGCTTTAGGATGGCTATGGGAAGTCAGGGTGTTGTGAACAGAGTCAGTCCAATCCTGAGGAGCTAGCAGATAACCAGGATGCACCAGTTCAGGCAGAGAAGAGAAAAGAATCCCTTCCTTTGTGTACCCCTGCGCCTGTGGGACAAAGCGGGGGCTAGTCATGCCATCAGCCATTCCAGAGCAATTGAGGAAACCCAGAACAATAAGCCCTTCTATGGCCTGCTATCTGAGTTCAGTACTGTCCTTGCAGCCTTACCAGTTTCAAATATCAGCTTTGGGTTTTGGTTGCTCTGAACCAGAATTGCCTGGAAGCAGATGGCAGTTTGTAGCTTTCCAAAAGACAACTAAGCTCGGTCCTCCAGGTCACATGGACTGAGGGGGAGTCCTGGAAAGGTCTCTAGACACCTTGAACCTTCTTAACTCCCTAGCATTCACTTAAGTATAATCTTGTTTTACTCCCCAGCGTTCCTGCTCTGGAATCCTGCAGCAAACAGTCTGTAGCTGGCATCTCTCCATCCACTGGCCCTGGAAGTGGTGACTGAACCCAGACAAACTGCTTGTTGCAAGCCATGCAAGTGCTCACATCATTTGTCAGGAGCCCTGAACTATTGCAGTGATTTCCTGAACACCGAATCCTGCTGGTGAAATGTCCATCAGACCAAGTGCATCTTAAATAACCTTAAATCATTTTTTTTCCTCCCTTGTAGTTAAAATACTTCTGGTAAGTGCTCTGTCTGTAACTTAGGCTTGGACATCATTCATCTCATGTTTTAAATCACAAGCACTGTCAAAGGAGCTGCAGAAATAAACATGTTACAAGCCTGCAAGCTGGTGCTGTTGACTCCCCTTGGGAGAAAACCTTTAGCCATGCACCTCAGAACCAGTACACTCACCTGCTGTGAGTGGATAACTGCTGTGTTATAGGAATCAGGAACACGCAACATCATGTAATCTGGTAATTTATTGCAGAAACAGACAGTTTGAAGTTTAATAGAAGTAAAAAAATATTTCTGAACGGATGCACTGATGATGAAAAGATGAAGTTGATTTAATAACTCCTTTGCCAAAAGGTAGAGGTCCCCCTCAAATACTTGTCTTGAGCCACCTTGTAATGATCAAGCACTATACAATCTCATGCTTCTTATTAATCTCAGGTAATAGGAAAAGACATTACTAGAATTGCATCTGTGGGTAAAAGTTTTTAAGTAACACCAGAATCAGCACAAGAAAAGGGCCAGGGAGCTGTGACCATAGATGCAGGAAGCTCTTGTAGAAGCTCTGTTGCTCACAGAATTGCATCTGGTCATGAGAAGAGCTGGGATGGGTGAGGTGCGTGTGATTAGTGTCTTTCAAAACAAAACAACATTAAACTAAAGCGAATTGGTTTCAGGGAGATTTGGGACTCTGTGGAAGAGGAGGTCAGTGGGTGGATCACAGCAAAGAAACCTCATCCTGAGGATGAATTGAACAGACATTGTAATAGAACAGACACACTAAGGTTCATAGCCGAGTGGGATTCCTAGTGGGAAGAGGGTTGCAAAGTGAATTATCATGCTAGCTGGATAAAAATAGAGACTTTTCTAATTTAGCACAGGGCCCATCAAGAGATGGGAGAACACACAACACCCACCTCCCACTTCAGTACCTCTTCTATTTGCTTTGTGGTGATTTGGGCATTTTTTCACTCAGAAGCCATTCACCTTGGTAACCTAGACTCTGAGCGGCTCAGAACAAAAACATAGTCTGGTGAGGTAACAGGCTGAATGTCTCCCCAACATGCCTGAGACAGTGAAAAAGAGAAGAGGGGGAAGCAG
The DNA here is from genome assembly GCA_013397935.1 of Dasyornis broadbenti. Classification (NCBI taxonomy): domain Eukaryota; kingdom Metazoa; phylum Chordata; class Aves; order Passeriformes; family Dasyornithidae; genus Dasyornis; species Dasyornis broadbenti. The sequence continues at coordinate 1,162,114 of VZRN01001640.1, read as the reverse complement.
GAGGGAAGCTGTCTGCTTTATGCCACAGCACTGTTAATCTGTTCAGCCTCTCCAGCAGCCAGTCTGTGGGCATGGCTTTGTAATTACTAACTGTAATTACAGTCAGACCACTGCTGAAAGGGACTTCTCTCCCAGCTCGCTTCCTCCATCAGATCTAGAGCTGCCTGTCCTCATGTGTACTTCCATTGTCATAACTTAATAGGAGTTCTGGGTCACTGCAGAGGAGTGACTTAGCCAGATGTTCCTCTCCAGAAAATGGCATGCGCTGATGAACTGGGGATAAGGGACCTAGCACATCTACCAGTGTAGGAGTCCCCTTGAAACTGGTGTGAAGTTGAAACGTGAGGAAACAGATGTGTTTCAGAGAGTGCTGGTGGGCAAGAAAGCTTTGTGGTGTAGCAATGTACTGACCTGCACACCTCAGCTCTGAGGGACTTCAGAGGGTTTGTAACACCTCTTTGTGGCATGGTAGATCACAGAGGTCTAAATCACTCCACTCCCAATCTCTCAGCAAAACCCCTCCCTTGATCAGGTACTTGAGCAGAGGCTCTGTGGCGGAGCTTACATGGCATAGCTAGTGCACCAAAATGTAGAATAAATCACAGGGCTGTGAATTCAAACCCTCATCTGTTCCCTTGAAAATATAGAGTTGTCCTAGTATTTGTGTCAGCCCTCCACAGTCCACTGAAGCTGTGATGCCAAACTTTTCACTAGCGACTCTGCAGCTTTTGGGAAGCCAACCCCAGCTGGCGGATACAATAGGAAAAACATTCTGAAAAAGGTAAAAAATTGGATTTTTAAATAGGTATAACCCAAACAGGTCAATAGTATATTACTTTTCATGACACAGCTCATCTCACCAGGTTCAGGGAGATGGGGAGGGGATGGTACTAATATTTTGTTGATTAGCCCCGACTGAAAGAAACAAAGCAAAGCTCTGTACACAGCCTTGGCAGAACTCACCACACCACTCTTTCTCACAGACTGAGCATGGCCAGGCAAGGACACTCCACAGCCTCTCTCCCGGGGCTGATAACATGGGTGACATCTTCACTGAAGAACAGCTGTTAAGGGCATTTGAGTGATCATGGTGTCATTTACTCTGCAGACAAGATGTACCACTACCTGCAGTTTTCATTGAGTGACGGCAGCCCAAAGGGAGCAGCTGGCTGGGGATGTATCAGGGAACACATTAGAAATTGGGACACCTTCAGCCAGCCAGTCACACCCTTGTCAAACCACTTTAAACATCTAAGGCATCATTTGCCTCCCGCACTTTCAGACAGGGCAGTTCCAGGCAGGTACCCACCCAGTTCAATGTCCTTGCCACCCTTCACTGATGGTAACACAGGCTGGCGTTCACCAATGCTGCAAAGTAAGCCTGTTTGGGCAGATTTACAGACATGAAGCGTAGGTATCGAAGGAAAAGCTGTTTTCTTACCTACCAGTTGTTACATTAAGTCCCCTTCTTGTCAGTGCTTAATGCAGTAAGGACACATTATTTCAGGTCATTTACTGTGTATTTTATGATAAATTTCTTACATTAAAATGTCAAAAGTGATTGAAATGGTATCAAATTAGTCTTAATTCATCCTTCTTTGGAAGGGGACTTAGCTAAGGAACAGAGAAGTTGAGACAGTAAAAGAAAACCCAAACCACTGAGCAGTTAAAGTCATCGTGGAAAAGAACATTCACATGGAAGTCAGGATCTCGACTGTCTTGCTCCAGGAACTACCACCATCACGACTGACAACTGACTAGCATAACTTAGAATTGTATTTTTCTCTCTCTGTTTATGGCACTAAACATTAAGTGCAACAAGTGAACCTTATATTTTTTTGTCATCTGCTAGTTCAGTGGAGGCAACACCCCCCCACACCACAAAGACAGTTTACTTGAAACAAAGTTACTTCTCTGTTACTGCGTCGCTACACACGTACCATTTTCCCACAACTCTTCTAGCACGTTTAACTGTAAAGTTATCCTACTAGGCACAAATGGTCATTTCTTTCATATAAATCTAAAGAAAATAGCTCAGTTCTGTACAGGCCTGCCTACTCAAGAATGCATCTTTACTTTGGAAGAAAATTAAGTTTAAAATCGGACAATGAGGTTGGTTGTTTTTGTTTTCACTGAATAGTTACTGAGCAAGAAAATGAGACTGAGTAGTTTATTTGATGTTGTTGCAGACCACAGTACAATTGGATGGATTTGGATTATGTTGACCAAAAAATACAGTCTTCACGCTGTTTTACACCACAATCAGTATTGGCCATGCACATTCAACAACAGCACCAGATTAGTCATCTTTAAGCTGCTTGATCTTATGCTTATGGCGCTCGATTTCTTTCTGCAGACGCTCAATCTCTTTCTGGTGGTGGTGGATCTCTTCCTCGTGGTGTTTCCGTAAGGCAGAGAGCTGCTCCCGCTCCTTTTCCCTGCATGAGAAGACGACAGGAAGTGTAGACCCGCAGCCGAGCGGGCGCAGGGACGCGGGCGTAGCTGCGGGAGAGGCTGGTCGGGCCCTGCCCCGTGCTCCTGGGGAGCAGCTCTACAGGCCCCAGGCCCCGCTCACCTGAAGTACCGCTCTTCCTCAGCCGCCTGCTTCTTCCCGAAGGCGCCGCCGGCCTCACGGATGGAGCCGCCGCCGCCGCCGCCTTTCCCGGCCCCTTTACCCAGCTCGCCCAGCTGCGGGAGAGACGGCGGTGAGCACGCAGGGAGGGACGGAGGGACAAAAGGACACAGTGATCGACAGCCGAAGGGAGGGACAAAGGGACACACGGACAGGTAGAGGGGCGGAGGGACAAAGGCACGGACAGACGGACGGGAGAAGGGACACCCTCGGAACACCCCCAGTCCGTCGCGCCCTCGCGCCCACCTGGTCGGCGCCCGATCCCGAGCTCCAGCGCTGCTNTTGGAGCGCCGGACGAGCCGCCGTCGGGCGGGCCCGCCCAGCTGCGGGTGCGCAGCCGTGGCCTCCGCCCACCTCCCGCCCCCAGGGCCAGGGGCGCAGGGGGCGGGATATGTGACGTCATAAGGCGGGGCCCCGGCCTTCACGCTCTCCGTATCCGGCCGCGCGCCGGTGGGGTGGGGCCTGTTGCTGCGGCGCACGCCGTGGTCGTGAGGGGTCACGGGGCGGTCACGTGTCGGCGGCGATGGCGGCGGCGGGCCCTGGCGCGGGCGCGGCCGAGGACGCGTTCCTGACCTTCTACAATGAGGTACCGCCCGCGCCTCCTGGCCCTCGCCCGCCCGCACCTCCCGGCCTCCCCTCGCGGCCCCGGGGCCTGCGGGCCGCGCAGAACTGGACTGTGGCGGGCTCAGGGGCCGCCGGCGGGCGGGACGGGTGGAGCCGCTATCGGCGCTGGGCAGGGAGTGGGTGAACGACGGCTCATTGGGTTCGTGTTCGGTCCGGCCTTCCGACAGCCCCGGTGGTAGGTGGGGACCTGACCCCGCGTCACCGGATCCGTCCCTCTCGGCTGAACCCGGTGGGAGCTGTGCGTTCGCGGTCTCTGAGCGCGTGCCCCCGCCGTGCTCCTGCTCGGCCTTGTTGTGGACAAACTGTCACCTTTCCGTGTGCCGAGCTCTGTTACTTTGGGCACAGCCTGAACGTGTTTACTTGAGCTGCCCGCACAAAGGCCGTGCCAGTTCGGTGGATGCGTATTTCTTTAAATAAAGATGAGCATTAAATATAAATACATGATTTGATTTGGCCTAGTGTTGTGAAAGGCAAAAAATAAACTGAACTGAACTAAATAACCTGGGGTCAGAGTAAAGTGGACTTACGTATTTGCATCAGTATCACTTTACGTGTTTAAAGGGCTGCACTGCCAGCAAAGGGTTAAAAGCAATAATGCTGTGGTTTCCAAGGAGTCACAGTGACAGTACTGCTGGAGGAGCAAGGGGAGGGGGGAAAGCACAGCTGTAGAGCAAGCCATAGAAGAAACAGGCAGAAGTGCTCTGCACTGATTTTTATAGTTAAAATGTGATGTTAAAAATACTGTTGTGCTGTAGAAAAGGCTAAAAATATGCTCTGCTAGTGCCTGGGTAAAATGACTACAGGCTGGGTGTAAGCAAGAGGTATTGTGAATTGTAGTACAGGACAAGGATGACTGGTATAGTAACAGCATTGAAAAAACAGGTGAGGGTATTGTGATGGTCAGATAACATAGGTTTCTCTTGTTCTTCAGGTAAAGCAAATTGAAAAACGAGACTCTGTTTTGACATCAAAAAACCAAATTGACAGGCTGACCCGACCTGGATCTTCCTATTTCAACTTGAACCCTTTTGAGGTTAGTTTGAACGTTCTATCCTCCCTTCTGAATTGGTGTACAAGCTTCCTGATTTTCTGAGTATTTATTACAGTAAAAGATAGCATAAGGAAAGAAGAAAATTCTCTAGGAACAGATTACTGTGCAGAAGGTTTGCAGAAGGCAGCAAGATGGTGCTCGCTGTCTTTCTCACTGTTTGATGGTGGCACAAACTATATATTGTCACATTTCCTTTATATGACAGCACTGGAAGATTTTGCAGATCAGTGCTGGGTACTTCGCAAATAGGAAGGTAGTAGCTGGAGGTGGCAGCTTGGCAGGTTCTGGTCGTAGCTCTCTTAATTCAGCATTTCTAGTTGTGTGTTTTATTTTGGGTGTTCATCCCACTGAATTTGTGTAGTGCATAGAGTAAGAAAAGGTCTCTCAGTGGTCACACCAGTGAGTAGCCTCTGAGGAATCATTGGGAAATGGATAATCCCTTTGAACTTTACAGTGTTTGATTCCAGCTGCAGTCATTTATAAAGTCTTAAAGAGTAGGAAAGCCTGAGGAAGACAGTAAATAATCAATCTCGTGTTCATCTGGAGCTGGCTTTTCCTGGCTGTATTCCTTTCTGATGACATCTTCTCTGCCTTTTTCAAGCCTCAGGTACTTTTTGTAGTCCCAATTCAGGGCTGGTCAGCCAGATAAGTCAGCAGATTCACTTTGACAACATTCAGTTTTGTATAGGTCTTAGTACTTGGCCTGGAGACTAAATTAAGAAAGCCATTTCAGAATAGACTGTAGCTTTCCTGTGGGAGAGTGGTTTTTATTTACAGATTCTTAGCGTCAGACCAGCATGCATCTGCTCACTTGTTGCTTAAATCTTCTGTTCAGTAAATTAATTCACAAAAGAGTTCATAAACTTTGCCACATCTGTAAAGATCAATAAACAAGAGGTCTCATTAATAGAAACCAAACAGTAAAATTCTACTGTCTTCTTTCAAAATGATAAAATGAATAAATTCTTACAAAGTAGTATGTTTCTTGCCCAAAGTTCTAAATTAAGAATGACCTGACAGTGTCCCCAAACCACCATACGCTTTTGTTTCTGTCAGACTGAGCATTGGTGCAGGACTGGTTGAAGGTTCGGATCAATTTATGGGTCATAGGTGTCTACACAAGACTTGAATGTAGAAGGGACACTGGCATAACCAGAGGAGTCTGGTATTGCTAAAAGTAGTGTCACAAATGTAACAAACATGGTGAAATGTTTCTGTTTTACTGGGTGAAAATTCATGTCTTTGTGAGGCAAGTTTTCTGGTGTGTGTCTATGTGCTGGTGAACTAAGTGCTATAGAATATGCTGAGTTGAAAGGCACCCATTAGGATCATTGAATCCAACTCCTGGCCCTGCACAGACACCCGAACAATCCCACCCTGTGCATTCCTGAGAGCATTGTCCAAACGGTCCTGGAGCTCTGGCAGCCTTGGGGCCGTGACCATTCCCTGGAGAGCCTGTTCAGTGCCCCAGCACCCTCTGGGGGAAGAACCTTTTCCTGATATCCAACCTAAACCCTCCCCAACTCAGTTTCATGCAGTTTCCTCATGTCCTGTAATTGGTCACGAGAGTGAAGAGATCAGTATCTGCCCCTGAGCTGCCCCTCCGAAGGATATTTAAGAGTGTAATGAGTTCTCCCTTCAGCCTCCACTTCTCCAGGCTGAACAAACCAAGTGACTTCAGCCATTCCTCATGACAATGTTAGAGCTTGCTGACAGGAACCTGAAACATGGAGAGTAGCATCAAACTTACTCTGCTTTCATGGTCTCTTTTAGGTGCTGCAGATGGATCCTGAAGCCACAGATGAAGAGATAAAGAAAAGATTCCGACAGGTATTCACCTTTCATGCTTGAAGTCTGTGGAAGGGAAGTAGAAGTTTTGTAAAGATTGTGCAGCTGAGTGTGGGCACAAGAAAAATGGTAGTAAAGCTGCATCTGGGTAGAGAGGTGGCTGTTTTGGGCAGTAACACATAGAACAACGCTTGTATCAACAAGAGGAGAGCTGCAGCAGTGACCCCGGTCCATGCATGATAGGCTGCTTTGCCTGTGCAGTGTGTGATGGGGCTATTGCAAACTGATAGAGCCATGTATAATCAGCCTCTTGAGCTTGAGCTCAAAAGGTATTTTTCTCAAATATGTGGACTTGGATCCAAACGTGTATTTTTTCTGAGGTTTCTTTTAAGAATTTCCATGGTAATTTTTAGTGGCTTGGTTACCCAGAAAAGTCGCAGCCCTGCTTACTGGTAGGTCTGCAACACAGGCATCATTACCCCAGCCTCCCTCTGCTGACAGACCTGCAGGAAAAGTTTGAGTTTAATCAGTGCAAACAGCAAAGAGATCGTATTTGGAGGGCTGCAGCCTCCACCTGAATTAGTGGTGTGAGTGTCTTTGGACAGGAAGATGCTGGGTGGCAGAGGAACAGGATATGGGCTACTCCTGCGTGTGGGAAGTGGGAGGATAACTTTTTGGTCTGTTGCTGACTTTTGAGTTCTGTAAGACAATAAAGTGGGATGTTCTCAGCTTTGGGCTGATAAAACACTACAGGGAGATTTTGAATTCAAGGTAATGAATTGAAAAATGTGCATGGAATTGTGCATTGAAGAAACCAAACATGTAAATGCAGAGTGTGGAACAGCCAACAATGGGGAAAAAAGACACTGGCTGAAGTAAATCTCTTCAGGACTGAAAGCAAACCTTTTCCTGGGAGCTACAAACTAGCAGCTGTAGAGTTCCAAAAGTAGTTATTTTGCATTCTTCAGAATTAATGTGGTTTCAGTTGCTGCTCTGTAAAGCAATGGCAAAAATAAAAGGACTGGGAAAAAAGAAAAAAAATGAGGCCATATGGGGAAAGTTTGAAAGAACTTCCTGAAAGAGGAATGTGGAGGACATGTGCTTTCCAGCCCAGTTAAAGTTCCCCACGGGATGGTGGTGATCCATGTACTGTCTCTGCCAGGTGGAGTACAGGCAGGAGTTTTCTGAACTTTCAGTAAAGTAGCCTAAGGAAAAATGACCACTCTTGAATATTTAGGTATTTGGACAACGTTGGGGATGCTGGAGAACTTCTTGAGAGACTTTGGTTGAGGATGATCTTTTTATGTTTGTTTCTTGTCAAGACCAAGGATACAAATCTTCGGTGACCAAGGGGTTCATATCAACCCAGGCACAGCAACTGATAGGTGTTTAAATTGTTCTGCACATCACAAGCCGCAGCTTTTCTCGGCCAGCCTGTTTATTATAGGGATTGTTTGATTTATTAGCTTGTACTGGCACATACTTCTGCATGTTGTCAGCTGGTTTGTCCATGTACAAAGGAATGTGATGTCTTTAGATTATTTCTGTCTGAGACTATTTCCCTCCTCTCAAATATCTCTGAAATGCTCTTCATTTTTTACAATGATTTTGACAGCAAGATCCTTTCTCTTGCAGCTGTCAATATTGGTGCATCCAGACAAAAACCAAGATGATGCAGATAGAGCCCAGAAGGCATTTGAAGGTAATGCTCTTTCTCTGGGCTGCCCTGGGCTAGTAGTTGCTGCTTTTCTGGTGCTGCTTTAAATGTTCATTAGGGTGGAGGGGACAGAAGCATTGCTGCAGAGGTGCTTTAGCTGGGGCGCAATCGGATGTGTGAGGTGGTGGCATTTCAGCAGGTCACACTAGGTGGCAACAGTGGCATTGTAATGTCACAACAGGGACAGACATCTTCATGGGGTTTTGGGGTTGTTCAAGACAAACTGTTCAATCTGTGCATTAGATTTTATTCAAAGACCATATGACAGAAGTAATGTGATGGTTTTAGGTGTATGCTTTGCATCACAGTAAGGTGTTCTGCACCTTAAACTCACCTCATGCCCAGTAACTACAGCTGATAGGACAGATGTTTACACCTGCTGCCTCCAGAAGGTATCGGATAGTTTCTGCCATTATTATACCCCAAAACTCGTTTGAATAATCATGTTATCACTTACCTACATGTATTTAATAAAAAAACCAAACAAAAAATACTGCCAAACAAATGACCCCCACAAATTCTAGAAGCCAAATTACTAATGCCAACAAGTAGCAGTCTTGTGATGCCTTGTGAACATGACTACTGGTGCTATTAATGTTGATGCTTTTATTAGCTGTAGATAAAGCTTACAAGCTGCTGCTAGATCAGGAGCAAAAGAAGAGAGCCTTGGATGTGATACAGGCAGGAAAAGAATATGTGGAACACACTGTAAGTATTCTATGTGAGCATCCAGAGTTGGGGGTGAGTGGTAATCAATTGTTCATGTTTTGCTTTTTGGTACATTTCTTTAATGTTTAGGTCACTAAACTGAGCAAACCTCGTAATGGCACTGTGCAGGTGGGCTCCAAGCTCTTCACAGCAGGAGGAAGCCTGCTCTGTCCAGGACTGCTGTTCAGCTCAGTGCAAGATAATTCAGTGAAATTTAGTACTTGAAATAATCAGGTCAGACCACATGATCTGACCTAAATATTTTTCTCCAAGTCTGTGAATGAATGATGCAGTTCAGATATGTGTAGGTGGAAGAGAATAGATGGTGACAGCAGGAGACTGGGAAGTTTGGAGAATATAAGATAGGAAAGGGTGCTTGGATTGCATTGGCCAAGAAGTTAGAGGGATGTGGGTGGATTAAAACACAGCAAGCTTAAGGAAGCAGATGATACGGGAGAACTCAGACACTTGTAACACAAGGAACACCTGATGTTCTCCTTTTTGTTAGTCACTGGAAAATCAAGAAGCAAAATAAACTTCCTGCTGCTTTGAATGGTGTATATTGAAGTAAGAATAGATCTTTAAAAAAACCAAACTGGATTGTTGAAGGAATAGTATCTAACACAGTATTTTTAATTACTACAGTTTATGTGACAGTAATCTTGTATGTGTTTTTCTGGGCCTAGGAGGGTTTGGTGTAAAATGAAACATCAATTCAATCAAGAACAGAGTTCTTTCTACACATTGCAGTAGGAATGCAGAACTACTTGGATACAATTATGTAAGCCCTATAAAATTTTTAAGGCTTTTATTACTGTTCTTAATCTTTAGGTGAAAGAAAAAAAGAAGCAGCTGAAGAAAGATGGAAAACCTCCCACTGTAGAGGAGGATGATCCTGAAGCTGTAAGTCATACTACATTTAGAGAAACTGGGGAGTTTTGACAAAATATGTTTTGAGGAATTAAGATCCAAAACCAGTACGCAAGTATTTATTAACCTTGTTAATGTTGTAAACCCTTGCATTTACAGAAGAACAAATTCTTAGCCACTATAGAGTGCTATGTATCAGGTGATGCCTGTGTACTTTGGAAAATAGTGTCACTGTAGTGTAAAGAGCAAATATATTGTGAGATTGTATAGATCAAAATACTGTTTTTTTTTTTTCTCAAAGCACATCTTCATTGCTTGTGCATCATGCACTTTTTTTTGAATTCAATTTCTTCTTGTCTTCTAAATGCTGGAACTGTGACCTTCCTGCTGCTGGCAGAGGCACGTGTAACACTCACTGCAGCATGGCTAAAATGAGCTTGTGACCTTTTAAGTGAGAGCTATTTCGTCTGTTTCTTTCATATAGCACTGGAGGACAGATGTGCTGTTCTGCAACAAATCACTTGCGTTAAAAAGGACATGGCATAACTTAGTTCTTCTTATGTGGGTTCTAGTCTGGAGAAGTCCAGCGATATGAGAGGCTGTAACAATGATAGGTGATTGCCAAACATTGATTTCATTAGTCTCATCATCCTTTTTCTTCCTGGAAAGTGATTTCTTGCTGATATCACCACAGTAACCCCATGACCATCCTATTTTTCATTGCTTTTCAGAAGTCTCTTGCTGTTCTTTAGTAATGAAGATTGATTTAAGCATACTGATTTCCTACTGGGAAGCCAATGCTAGATTTCCACAACAGATCAAGAAGATCTACTGGAAAATTGCTCTCTAAACAGTGACCATTTTGCCTTTTTTTGTCAAATGTAACATTGCAAGACTTAACTCAAGAATAAGAGGATTTGAAGTGAACAGTTCTGTTTAGGCACAGCTTCATGAATATAAATTAAAATGAGACTAATATGAGGCTAATATGTAGTTGCTTCCTGGTGCCAGGGCCAGAATTTAATCAGCAGTGGTTTATACTTGTGTGCTGCTGCTATTGTCAGGGCAGGATAGGGCTTATGTGGGCACACCTATGGTTTATTTTCTTCTTATGCTTCTTACATTCATGTGTAAAACAGACTTTAACTGTTTTAATAGGCATTATTTTAAGACTTGATTTGTGTTTTACAGTTCAAACAAGCTGTATACAAACAGACAATGAAGCTCTTTGCTGAACTGGAAATTAAGAGGAAAGAAAGAGAAGCAAAAGAAATGCATGAAAGGTATAAGTGATGTTCTGCTTATGCAGTTCAGGCTCTTTTTCCCCCTCATACTTCCTCAGGGAAGATAAGGGATCAGAGAGTTTTCAGATATCTGAAAACAGGGCCTTGGATTAGATTAACTAGGGTCCTGTCAAGCTGATTTCCAATAATGTAGATTCTGCCACTTCTCCAGCAGCCTGTCGGTTGTAGAGCCCTGTGCTTGAGAAAAGCACACAGGAAATCTGCCCTCCTGTGTTGAAGATGTCAATATATTTGATATGCTTACCTTCTCTTATGTGTACACGTGGAAGCCAGCCACAACAGTGAAATGGTGACACAATTCTGTGTACTATTAGCATGCAAATAATTGATTTTTAATTTTAATGAGGTGCCAGAAATACTGTGTGGCATGTGTAATCCTGAACTATTTTAGATGTTTTGATCACATGCTGCCTGAGTATCTGCGGTATCTAAGTCCATCCTGTTCACTGCAGATCTACTTCCTGCAGCAGGGTTCTGTGCTGGTCAGTGAGGTGGGAGATAGCTGTAGGACATTGCTTTTGATTATGGGTGAAAAGTAGGGGGTTAAAAATTTAATGTAGCTTGCATGCTGAAATGGTTATTAACTTCTCAGAATGTGTACCATCGACAGTTGTAGAAACTTATCACTAGAGTGATGTCCATCTTGGATGAAGAAGTCCAGCTTGTTTTTCTGAGCAAGAGAAGCTGACTCACTAATCGTGTGCCCGCTGTCAGTGGGGCCAAACCATCTTTGCTTGTCGCTCTTGCAAATTTGAAACAAAATTCTATTTGCTGTGCTGTCTTAGGTTCATGTATTTATCTCTTCTGTAATCTGCCAAGAAATTAGAAGAGCTTTCCAATATGTTTTGAACGTATTGCCTTGTTTTTTTAAAGTAGATGCATGTGGGTTCTTAACTTCTTTGTGGCTTCCCTTCTAGGAAGCGGCAGAGGGAAGAGGAAATTGAAGCACAAGAGAAAGCTAAACGAGAACGAGAATGGCAGAAGAACTTTGAGGTATTAAAAGAAAAAAGCAGTTTAACTTACAGAATGGGCCTTAGCAATTCTTATCCATGCTGCAGGGAATGCCCCTAGAGAGACGAGAAACCTTTTGTATGCAAGTGTGTAAGATAATTGAAGTAATAGATCTGCACCAGCCAGGGGTTTGTCCATGTGTGTGAAGAAGAGCCCATCAACAGGGCTTTGGTGTCACCTATGCAGAAACAGGTCTAGTAAATTAAGATATACTGTTTTTCATCTCTGTCAGCAGTTCATCCTTGTCTTTAGTTGTAAAATTGAATTGCTGCTTAGCCCAGGTCACTGGTGACCACTAAAACTTAATCTGGAAAGTGTTTGTGTGGACTGTTGGTGGTACTTTCCAGTCTGGTTGCTAACACTTACAGAATCTGTGTCTCCTCTGAATAGTAAAGACATGATGAACAGTCGCTTCTCCACGACCTTGCCACCCTGCAGCCAGGGTTTATCCAAAGTAGTTCATGGTGGTCATGCTGCTATTTTAGGGATCCAAACTACAGCCCACCAAAATAGTCGATGTAGCCTGTAACTCTTCCCTCGTTACACACCAGATTTGAAGACTTGAGATGTGCAGGGGGTGGTATGGGGTGAGCAGGAAAGATGTTGGTAAGGATGTGCAGGCCTCATCAAAGGATGAGATAGATTGTTCATTTAATCCAAGGCCAGAGCGCAGTGTGTGCTCAAGCGGACTTTAAAAAAGGGAATATCTGGGAGAGAAGTGTGTGAGCTGGACTGGCATCCTGTGGAAAGTGGACAACTAGGATGTGTCTGGAGACTCAGCTGGGAAGAGTTTGGTTGTGTGTCATATAACAGATACATAAGAGCTGGATAGTCTAAAAAATTTGTTTGATGCTGCTGTATTAAGTGTGCTATGGGCTTTGTTATGTAATGCCAGAGAGGTAAATTGAGTGTGTCACTGGCCTTGCTGCTGACAGAGATTCTGTGTTCTCACACCAGGATGGCCACAGAAACTGGGTGTCACTGCTGTAGGGGTGCAGTTGGGGACATGGGAACAAACGACACAACCATTTGAGGATGGAGCAAACAGGAGCTACAGAACTATTGAAACTGTAGCTCTGAGCACCTGCGTGTCCTCAGCCACTACTGGACAGCTGAATTCTCTGTATAGCAGAAATAAGCCTTTCATTCTTGCGCATCTCAAGGTTTCATTTTGGACATTTATGCTCAGTTTTGACATCTCTTCACATAGATGAAATGGTCACTGGCAAGGCTGGAGAAGACTAGTGTAGGTGGTGGGGTTGCACTGTGCCCCAGCATGCGGATCCTTGCTAGTGCTGGGCTGTCTCCTCTCCTGCCATGGGAAAGGGGGAAGGGGAGCAGACAGCTGCTGTAGCCTGAGCTCATCTGCAGCACTGCTATTGCAGAGAGGGCCTGGTGCAGATGGATCCCATGCTGTGGAGTGGATCATCCTCAGACTTGTTCTGTCCTGCTGTGAAACCTTCAGCCTCTAGAGATCATAGGCTGGCTTTGTGGGGAGATTTGGGGTTTTAGGTTTCTTTTTTATTTTTTTGTGGGTTTTGGTTTTTGGTTTGGTTTCTGTTTTGATTTTTTTTTCTTCCTCAGGAAAGGTTTCTGCTGCTCTGCAGGTAGGGCAGGTACAGGAGAAAAGAGCACCAGAGGCCTTTTTTTCTCATTGTATCAGTGTGACGAGACTTAGAGCGAGAAGGATGAGAGAAGGCAGCAGTACATTTCCCTTCTCTGTTCTCCCCACCTCTAAGCTGCAGCACCAGGAGAGTGAGGAGGTGAGACAGAGAAAGGAGATGGCATGTTCTGGGCTGACAGATTAGGAATAGGCATTTGAGAGGTTTCTTGTTTCCTTGGAGGATTTAGTAGAGAGTAAGGACTGCCCAACCAAAGCTGGTGGTTTCTGAAACAAGCATCCAGCAGAGTGCTTATACTGGTGTATGCACGCTCACTTGTAGTTTCGCTGCACTGTGTTGCTCTGGCTCTGCCAATGTCTTTGTGTCCTGGCTGTCAGGGGCTGCATGCTGGATAAGTGGAAATTGCTACTGATTTCCTGAAACTGGTCTGTACTATTTGTGCTCTTCCTCTTGCTCTTCTTAACTCTCCACTTCCTCTTGTTCTCAGGAAAGTCGGGATGGTCGTGTAGACAGCTGGAGAAATTTTCAGGCAAATACAAAGGGGAAGAAAGAAAAGAAAAACAGGACCTTCCTGAGACCTCCCAAAGTAAAAATGGAGCAGCGTGAATGATCCTAGAAGCACTGCCCAAGTGCAGCTCCTCAGTCCCCTCTCTGCTTTTAAGGACTCATTGGCACCTAGAGTAAGATTTGCTTTTTAGTAGACTGTTTGTTTCCAGTACAATTAATTATCAGTCGAAGTATTTTTTGTACTCTGTCTGTTTGAAATAGGGCCAGAGAATGACCCCGGCCAGGGCCCCGCTACACGTAGAACACTTGGCTTAGGAGAGTCCCCGCCATTCCTGCTGTCCCGTGTGTCTGCTGCCGTGTAACTCGGTGTTTTGTACTTCACAGAGACTGTACTCTTTCACCACTTCTGTTTCGAGTTTGAGAGCTGAACAAAATATTGGAAATGCATCCAAACCCTTCCAGGCACCATCTTTCTCAGCCAGTTCAGCTTGGGAAATGTCTGGACTGACTCTGGGAATGTGCTTCCAGCACAGTGCAGAGCAGCTGGCCTGCAGTTAAGTCCTGCAGCTCCTCACTGCATTGAGTGGTGCTTGGAAGGAACCTGCCCCCAAGATCTGATTTCCAAACTAAAATCCCAGCTCTCAGGCTTAGACTTCTGTTAATCTCAGACCAGCTGGTCACTTCTTGTAAAGGAAAATAACTTCTCTTGATTAATAGTTAAGCTGCAATGGTCTGTATGTAAAATAAATTTTTACCCAAATTACTGTGTTTTCTTTTTTCTTGGTATTATTAAAAAAAGCAATAGCAAGAGTGTGAATGGAGTGCTGCCACTGAGATGCTGCTGCTCTTCAGCATGAGTGTTTTCCCAGTAAGGGTCTGCTGCCATCCCAAAGTCTGCTCCAGTTTATCTTTTAAGTGAGAGTCCTCAGAGTGGCACCCAGGAGCCTGAGAGAAGATGGCTCTTCCTGGGATGCTGCCTGGCTGTGGGCAGGTGTGCCAGGATCTGTGCCGAGGACTGAGCTTGTGGCTGGGCCTTGGGGGAGTGTGGCTGGATTGGGAGGACTTGGGCACCTGTGAGGAGTGTGACTCCTTCAGAGCTCTGGGATGAGCTCAAACTCATGACTCCAGATTTTTAAATTCCTGCTTTCTTTGTGTTGTAAGTTTTTAAAGAAATTCTTAGCTATTTAAAGGTGTTGAAAATGCAATGTGCCACAGACTCATGTGCCAGGCAGGTTCCTCTGGAGACCTGCAAGTTTTTCCCATCTGTCCTCCATACCTGGCTCCTGTTGGTAGCTGCTTCCATGAAGATGATGCTGTTCTTCCTCCTCCCTGCTGTTAGCCAAGTCCTTTCATGAGCTTGCACTCATACACTGCATTCATACATGTCCTCTTCAAGTGAGCATGATCCTTTGTGCTGCTCCTTGTGTCTCAGGCATTGGTGGCAGCTTGCTCTGGGAAGGCAGGTTCTGCTGCTCCAGGAGAGGTGCCTCCAGCTGCTTGTGTCCCAGCTCTCCCAGTTTTGATGAACTGTCTCCTATTCCTGCCTGCTGGGGAGGACTGATATGACCAAGCTGTGTTACCCAGCTGTGTCTGCAGGAAGAGCAGCTCCCAGGGAAGGCAGTGCTTCCTGATGGGACCAGGACTTAGCTGAACCTGTTGAAGGGAGCCTGGTGCTTTCCACTCTACTCGCCTTCTTTTCCTCTCATGTACTGGTCTGTGTGACCAGATGTAAAATGAAATGTCCTTCCCTTATAAAACTAAGGTATTTTTGTGCTTTATACATTAAATAGCTCTTAACACAGAACACAGTTCCTATTTTCTGTGTAAACACAGGAATGTAGTTTCTTCACTTTATTTGTCCTGCAAGGTGTAACCAGCTAAAAGATCACTTGAGATGAACCCAGAGGGGAAAGACACAGCTTAAAAAGTAAACGTGTTGGTGATGTCTCGGTGGAACGTGAGCTGAAGATTAACTAGCAGCAGACTAAGATAGGCTACCAGGTCTGGGAGACACTGAACTGTTCAGACACTGAAATTTCTTTTTATGGGCAGAACCTGATCCTCCAGTAACTGGGAATGCATTGGTAGGACATAACTTCCTTGTCAAGGCAGCGACTGGCCACCTGTGTTCTGGGGGAAGAGTCAGCTAACTTGTGTTGTTGCCTCTCAGATGCAACCTCCTCTGCACCCTGGCTGGAAGACATGAGCAGCTCTGGGTGGCAGCTCACACCATCAGTGTTTCCAAGTGCAGTCTCTCAGTCACCAGAGGACATGCTGCTCCTCCAACCTGTCTACCTCTTTGTCACCTGTGAAAGTATTTCTAGCTAGGTCCATGGGCTTCTGCTTGGACACATTGTTTTCTGCTGGATCTGGCTGGGTTGGGACAGTGAAATGTGTAGATTGCAACAGCACTGTTTCATGCTCAATTTAGCTATTCCTTTTTCCTTGGCTTCCTGCCCCACCTATGATATTCTGTGTCTGAATTTGCAGTTTTTCCTGTCTTATCTACCCAGCTAAGTCCTGAGAAGCTTCCCATGTGCCAGGAGGGCTTGGGCAGTACCTGAGCCTTTGCTGGGTATTTCTCTGCTCCGCTGGAGGGAACATGGGAAGTTAATTCTGATCTTTATATCCTTTGTAGAAGCAAACTGGTTTGAATTGCCTGGGTGGAAAAAAGTGAGTGCACAATGTGGATGCCCACAGATGC
The DNA here is from genome assembly GCA_013397935.1 of Dasyornis broadbenti. Lineage (NCBI taxonomy): Eukaryota > Metazoa > Chordata > Aves > Passeriformes > Dasyornithidae > Dasyornis > Dasyornis broadbenti. The sequence continues at coordinate 1,145,576 of VZRN01001640.1, read as the reverse complement.
AGGCTGGACCATTGCCTGGCCCCTGCCACATGTGTCACGGCAGTGAGGTGGATTGAACGGAACGTTGTTTAATTTCAAGAGGTAGAGATGAGTAGGGAAGGGGATCTCTAGGCCTCTGGCTCCTTACTGGAGCCTTTTTTGGGGTCAGTAAACTCAACTATTTGTACTTAAACTCAACTATGTGCAGAACAAGGAAATGCATTGCTGGGAATAAGGAGTAATTTTATTTTCTTTCAGAAGGAGAAGTACCAGGGAGTTGCAGAAGTGCCTTTCAATAGGGTTTTGGCTTTGGTTTCCTGTGGAAACAACTCCTCCTCTGTGTCCAGTTCCCACAGAATGTACAGGAGGACCAACTAAAGTTTGGCTTTGTTTTCTGGGTGTCCAGAGGTCACTTCCGAAGCTCTTTGTTCCAATCTGAGGCAGGGAGTTTGCCTTCCCCTCCCTATGCACTCGTGGTGTATCTGCTGTTCAGCACTCGTGGGATGGGGAAGGACCTTTGCAAAGTACATGGTTTCTTGTGTCTGAGAGTAGAAAAGGTCAACTGCAACAGAAACAACTCACATATGGATAAAGGGAATGGGGCACAACCTTCCTGTCTGGTGCTACTGGCCAGTTTAGGAATGAGAATGGAGGATCCTCTGAGTGTGTAGACTGGCTGAGATCTAGATTTCACCAGGTAGCAAAGCTATTCAGTAAAGGGTAGACCACATTATCACCTGTGGGATCCTCCAGAGATGAAATCTATTCTTGGTAAGACATAAACCAGTGTGTTACTTAACATTCATCTTAATTTGGCAAACTCAGTGATGTGCTTTGAATTCACCGTCAACACCTTCTCCCTGGACAGGAACAGCTCTTTCATTGTATGCTATTTGTATTTCAGAGCATAACTAGTTCTGGGCATTAACTGCAGCCCGTGATGTGCTGCTCAATGAAAGGACCCAGGTGGGAGAGATCTATGGCTTGTACTTTACTTGCTTTCCAGATGAGTTTCTTTCGCTAGTCTTTGTCTTAAAACAACTGAAACTGGAGAGAACTGTAAGACGTTGGCCTTAATGTAGAAAGTTTCCCTCAGAAAGAGCTGGGTGGTAGCCATGTGTTACTTACAGAGATCGAGTGTCTTGTCTTCCTTTTCCCTTTGCAAACGGCAGTGTGAGCCAGACCTCCTCTGTTCTGGTAGCTGAGTTCTACATTCCTAGGATTCCCTTGACCTGAGGGAAGGCATGAAGTTGCATTGGGGTGGGTTTATATTGGATATCAGGAAAAAGTTCTTCCCCCAGAGGCTGCTGGGCACTGCCCAGGCTCCCCAGGGAAGGGGTCACAGCTCCAAGGCTGCCAGAGCTGCAGGAGCATTTGAACAGTGCACTCAGGGACTGGGTGGGATTGCTGGACTGTCCTGGGAAGGGCCTGGAGTTGGACTCAATGATCGTTGTGGGTCCCTTCCAACTCAGAATATTCTAAGATTCTCACCACTAGAAAAGGGGCATTGTCCCCCGTGTTGTGCCTCAGCACAGTGTGCTCGGCCTGGCCCTGTGTAGGGCTGCACTGGCTGGGTTGGAAAACTCCCCAGCTTTGTTTTCCAGAACTCCTGGCAGTGCATCTCCTGCTTATGAGGCTCCCCTGCCTTCCCATCTGTGTTACCTCCTTGTGCTCCTTGGGAGGTGCAGCCCTCACAGCCCTTTGTGTTTTGCACAGCAGGGGCAGATATTTGGAGGTGATGCTCCTCTAGGCTGGGATCCCTCTCGGATCTCGGCGCTGCAGTGACCACCATGCACACTTTGGTCTGGGCTGTACTTGAGCTGCCTGCTTCACTGTGGAGGCTCAGCAGCCATGCTGTGAGGAAGCCTCCCTGTCAGACCAGTAGGAGGGCTTCGGATTACGGGTACATACCTTGGGGCGATTAGATCTTCGTAGCAAAGCTCCTCTGCAGCCCATTCAGAGCCATTAAATGGGCTCTGGAAGGCATTCCTGGCATCCTTGGCTGCCTGCTGCATTCACATTCCCTTTTTTGGATAATCAGCTGTTCTGCAGCAGTAGGGACACTCTGTGGGCACTTTTGAAACAGTTTTTCAGGATGGAACAGAGTTGTAGGAGTGTGTTTTGATTACAGGGCAGGCACCTGTAAAGGAAAATAACACTGGCACAGGTGCCAGCGTGATTGTTGCAGTTCAAATCACAGAACTGAAGTGTTTTGGGGAACAAAAACACTTTGGGGACCTCTGTAGGTCTTTAATTTGACCTTGTGTTTGAGGTGGGGCTGTCACTAATGGTAGGTGAGGTTAGCTGGGGCTTTATCTAGGCAAGCATAAGGATGAGACCCCTGGCCTCCCTGGATTTCTCTCTGAGGAATGAATACCCCTTGCAGTGAAAATATTTCACTGACATCCATCCTGACTGTCCTGCATCCCAGGTTGTGGCTGTTGCCCATTGTCACACCATTTGTCACTACTGAGAATAGTTCATGCCTGTCCTCTGCAACTTCGCTGAGCAGCTGCAGGCAGGCAGCTGCAGGATCAGATGGTCTCTCTGCCTCTGGGCTGTTCCAGCCTGTGCCCCAAGCTCAGACTGTGGTGCCAGCTCTCTGCCTCTCCGGTTCTCCACATCCCTTTTAAGCTGCCCACACTGTTCCAAGTGCAGTGGAAACAGTCTGACACAGAGAGCAGATTAACTGTCCTCATTCTCTGGCTGTGCTCCTGGCAGAGCCTGACTGCCTTATCCACAACCTGGCTGGCAACCTTCTCTGCTGGGAAAGGCCACAGTTAAACTGGTGCAGCTGGGTTGTTCGCTTGGGAAGTTGAGATGTTTGCTGCAGCTCTGCATTTACGTGCCTGGAGAGCTCCAGGGCATGCAGACAGCGAGTTCCTTCAGGCAGTGGTGCTTTGTGCACCTATGGGTTGTGACTTCCTTGCCTTTCAGAACTGTCTTAGAAGCCTCACACTTCCTTTCCTGCCAAAACCAGAGCCAATTCTTACCAACAAAGAAACCCCAACAAAATTTCCTTGTTAAACAACACACAGGGTGTAAAGGGAGCAGACAGAAACACATGTGATTTCTTGTTATACCATGAGTGACTCAGGCGGATGTTGTGCCCATGACCTGATGCCAGTGCTGCAGAACATTTCTGGGGACCCCTCCTGTGGAACCTGGGCAGAGCAGTGCCAGCAGCAGCAGGAAGAAGGGGGTCCCTCATGTGCCTGACCACGCTTTCTTCCCAGGCTGAAGGAGCACAAGGACCAAGCAGGGTTTATAGTGCTGCAGAAGGGGTACAGGAATGAGCTGCCACAGCCTGGAGTATTTTCTGGCTGGTGTTTCCTGATATGGGGACTCCCAAAGCAGAGCAGTGCCCTTTCTGGCACTTTGCCCACTGAATCTCCACCTCTCATGGAAGCCTTGGAACAAGCACTCACTGTGCTGCCTCCTGACCCCGGGATCTGGAAGGAAATGAGGAGCCCAGAAAATAGACCTGGTGAGAGCGCTGGCCCCTCCTTCCCGAGCTGGGACCACCTCTGTGCTCCTGGGCTGACCTGGAGCTTCTACAGGGCTGGGCTACCCCACCTCTGGCCTGTGAGGCACCAGGTGCCACAGGAGTGTGACAAGCCCCTGACCACGATGGAGCTTCAACCACTGTGTCTGTTCCACCTCCTGCCCAAGGAAGGACCACAGGAACTGGTGTCAAGCTCCAAGGTGCAGCCAGGGCACGGCTCAGCATGTCACAAGTGCCAAGAGGGAAGTGAGTCACTCACCTGGGAGCCAGCACGACGCCCTCTTCCCTGTTGGAGCCTCTTCCCGGGCAGGAGCACACTGACGGCTTGGCTCTGCTGGTGTCTCCACTTGCGGCAGGGACCTGGCGGGCTGGGGTCTGTTACTGAGCTGGAGCACGTGCTCTGTGACCCCAAGGTAAGATGCTCCTTTCCCTTCTGCTGCTCTCCCAGGCCTCCCTCCCCAAGCTCCACAAGCTCCTTCTGTCTCTGTGTAACTCAGGACATGGGCTGGCTCCCCATTCCCCATGAATCTCTGAGCCGTGGCGTCTCAGACAGTGCCAAGGGCTGCAGACATATCTTCATCATCGCAACCTGGGTGTGGAAAGACACTCCTCGTTCCCCAGGCCCAGCAAGTAGAGATGATGTGATGGGGTGCATCACAACAGCGTGAGTCAGGCAGGTGCTGCTGGTGCCTTTGGGGCTGTGGGCCATTGCACCCCTGAGTGACAACAATCCTGGCTTTGCTTGGATGCTGTGAAGCAAGGTGAGGAGCTCTGCCTGGACCTTCCTCCTGCGAGGAAGGGGATGGTGCAGGGGGATGGTGCAGAGGGCTGGCAGCTGTGGCAGGAGGTGTCTCACTGCAGCTGGGAACAGCAGGAGCAGTGTCCCAGCTGTGGCAGCTCAGGTAGGACACGGCTTTGGCCTCCAGCAGATCTGTGGCAGCCTGGGGCTGGAGCACACAAATCCTGACATGGGGGCCCATGAACCCACCCCTCTGCCCAGTGCAGCAGGGCTGGGCTTGGGAACCAAAACCCGCTGGAGGCTGCCCTGCTCGCTGCCTCACCCACTGCTGGTGAGGCTGTCCATCTACCAGCAACGGCATTCTCTGCCAGTCTGAGCAATCCCAATGGGACAGCCAGTAGCAGAAGCCATGCCCTACCTTGCCAGCTGTCAGAAGGTACCTGGGGAGTGCCACTGCCCTTCTGGCCAATGGGTTGGTGTGTTTTCCTGCTGAGCAAGCTCAGCTCCGGGGCACATTCCTGCAGGGTTGGTAACAAGGTGGGGACACGCTATGCTTGGCTCTGAAGTGCTCGTGATGGGGGAAGCTGTTTATTCAGTATTTCTTTCCTGTAACAAGCAAAAGAAAATTATGCAGAGTGTTAATGTGAGTAGTGGGAACTCACAGACAGTAACTCTCAGCATCAGCTCAGCATGTGCTGCAGCTCTGGAAAAACTTCATGCTTTTTCAAAGACCCATCCTGGCACTCAAGAACGTGTCCTGGGGACTGGAACCAGCAGGGACCAAGCTCATCTGTGTGCCAGTGGCTGGTGCTGTCACAAGCTCCATGTTAGCATTTCATCTTGTCCTTTTTTGCTGCTTGTGTCACTGACAGGGCAGTCATAGACCCATCAGCTGAAATGCTGCTCCTCCATTTGCACTCCTTGGAGAGCTCTTCTCTGATAACACAGTATAGCTGGTCTTGGGAAGAGAGCTCTGGATATTTGCTTATAAAACCAAGAGGTTTTGATCCCTCCAAAATTTACATGTGGTTATCCAAAGCGAGTATGTTGCTAACAGTCTCCATCTAAGAAGGAAATGACCCCAAGGACATGTGCCAGAGGCAGGGGATGCTTACAGGAGGCACTGGGCATCTGCCATGGCAGCATGTGCTGCCATGAGAAGGCTGCTGGGTGCCAGACCCATGGGGAACAGCCACTGCCCAACAGTCAGCCTGTGTGTGGTTATCCCCAGACACTGGCATTTGGAACAGCTGCTCTGGGATCCAGCAAGTACAACAACCTGAAGGACTATCAGTGCTCCTTAACAGCATCTATGGGAATCAGAGTAAAAGAAGTTTATTTATTTTTTATTGGGTTGCAAGTTAGCTTGATGAAAGTAAAGGCATATTCAAGATTGTTTTTTTTCTCAACTTAGCCTTGCACGGCCATCAGAGCTGTCAGATGATGTGTGCATCTCCCAGGCAGGAAGAGCAGGAAATAGCATCAAGCACAGAGCAGTCAGACTGCCAGCAGTGCTGAATGAGCCCAGCCTCTGCTGGCAAAATTCATCTTACTACTGGTCTCAAAGTTACACCCTTGGAAATGGGCAGCAGTGCCAGGAGAGCAGGGAAAGAGGGTCCCCAGTGAGAAGGGAGTGAAAGGGAGGAGCTGGCTGTGGGCACTGTATGGGGGCAACGGGACCTGCTGATGCAGAACGGCCACGGTGCAGGGCTGAGCAGAGGAAGGATGAACACTTCTGAATGCTCCCGCCCAGCCCAAAACCCCCTAGGCTTTCATTTCCTCTAAGCGCTGGGTTGTGGCAGGACAGTGAGCCAAGATTTGTCAAGTATTGCTACATTCCCTGCAAGCACTCCCCTTGCTCCTGACATCGCTGGCTGCATTCCCCAGAGACATGGGCTGGCTGTCAGCCATCCTCCGTAGCACAGTCTTGTTTGGCTTAAAGTTTAAAGCCCCAGAAACAGCATAAAGGGCACAGCTGGGGCTCTGTCTCGTCCACGAAGGGTCAGGCTCCTTCATCCTTTCAGCAGCTGACGGGAAGGAGAAAGGAGGGAGGATAGCTGCTGGCAGAGGGAAGGAGATTGCAGTTTCCATCCCAGCACAGCTCTGGAGCATCACTGTGGGAGCCTCAGCTCACCCTGATGTGGCCTGACAGAGACAGAGCCTGGCTGTTCCTTGCTCCACATGCCAGCCCCCTGTGCAGCCCACCCTGCTGAGGCCCTCATTCCATGCGGTGCTGTTGCTGTGGGGCTTCCTCGTATTGTGGGGGTTCCACTCTGCACAGGGGGCTTCCAAATACCTTGGCCACCCTATGCTGTTGTTGTGGGGGACTGGAGTGACCCCACAGCGGCTCAGACATGTCCAGCTGTGGTGCCAGTTGTGGTGCCCCTGGACTTCTGGTTGTCGTGGAGCTCTCCCCAAGTAGGGCTCAGAGCAGCAGGACATGGCTTGTCCTGCAGTTTGCAGAGCACTTGCACATGTCCAGCCTGGATGGAGCTCAGCTGGGGCTCCTGAGGGCTGCCTGGCAGCTGGATGCACACCTGCAGAGCACTGTGCTGAAGTGCACACCAGGTGTTTCACCACTCTGTAGTGGCCCTGGGAAAGGCTCCCTGTACCCTCTGGAGAAGAGCTAGGGAAGAGCAGTCCAGGCAAAGAAGGCCAGACTGGTGCTGGGGCTTTGGCTGCCCCTGGCTGGACACATCCAGGCACTGGCACGGACAGTAGGTGGGTTCTGGCACGGTGCTGGTGCTGTGCAGCCCATGACCTTAGGATGCCTGAGGCCAGGTGAGCCAAAAGCCAGCATCCACCTTGGCCCCTCTGTCAGTGCCCCATCTCTCCCGCTGATGAGAAGATTGCCATATCTGAGTTCAGAGCCAGAGCTCACCAGCCCAACAACAAGTGTCCCAAGGTCTGTACCAGGTCCTTGCTCTTGGAAAAGTTTGGCTGGTGTCCTCAGTGGTGAGGCCCGGGGCACACAACCCCTCAGACTGTCCCTGTGGCTCCCAGGATATGAAGCTATGCCATGGGAGTCTCTCATGCCCTCACAGCATGGACATGGCCAGGATCTTCTGTGGAATGTTTATCATAGGTGGCATTTTCTGAGAAGAGCCAGGGGAGCTTTTCCCAGCCTTCCCAGAGGAGCTCCTGTACAGACTGACCTCTTCTGCTGCTGCTTGACTCCATGTCATTCCTCAGCAGCCTTGTGGCAGGCTCAGACACACCTTTGTGCTGGTGATAGACTCTGTGGCTCTGTTCCAGTGTGTTTCACAGTGACCCCAAGCACCAGATTCAGGGCTCTGCTTCCTGAAGGTGTGTCGGGTGTGAGGTTTTTGGTCTGAGCTCACATCTGTGCTACGTGCAGGTGTAAGTGCAGTGGAGGACATGGAGGGCAGGTTAACCATTGTCATGGGAGCTACAGCCTGGGATTTACGGCTTGGCTGGGAAATGTGTGCAGCTTTGCCTGTCACTGGTGTCTCCCTGTGCACCCCACCAACAGCATCGCCATGCTGAGTGAGTTCAGGCTGCCACAGGTAACGTTGGCCATATGGGACAGGTGAGGATCTGCTCTGCTGTGGTGTCTCAGTGTCTGCTGAAGATCCCTGACAAAAAAAAGAGACTTGGGATGGTTGAATCCCTGAGTCTGATTAGTTCCAACACAAGCGTGAAGGAGACTGCTAGGGAATGAGTCTGTCCATATATGAGTTTCCTGTCTCTTCCTTTCCTGGAATTTATTAAGTGGAAGCTCTTCTGCCATTCATCTGTTTGGAATGAAGATGCTCAAAAGTTGTCTAATCCCTGATCTAACTGGGGACACAGAGTGGATTCCTATTCTGCCTTTAGAGGAAAATCCCAACTTTGCCCTCTTTCAGGATCATCAGAAGCAGAGATACTCTGAGGAAAAAGCCTTTAGGACTTTCCAGCCCTTTGCGGTGGCTAATTGTCTTTCCTCTACAGCTTATTTTATTTCTCATTTCCTTTAGCTGATGTCACACATTTCCTCTTCTCCTGTGACTCTGCAGTCATGCTACAGTTGCTCCCTTTCTGGTGCCCTGTTCTTAAGACCTGCCAGTGCGGAGACTGTCCAGCCCCAGGGCAGGGAAAAAAACAGCTGGGAGACAGCCAAGCATCCTCAGTGAAACCCCCACTGCTACTAAGGCTGAAGATGGACATAGTGTGCTGAATTTTTTCAACTCTGGTAAGCAGAAAATATGCTTTATTAGTACTATTCCTCTTGGAATATACTCTTGCTGATAGCAGAGCTTGCTTGCATCTATAAGCCAGTAAATCCTGACAGGGAGGGCAGGGTCCATGGGAGACTCTATAGACCGGGAGCAGGATTGACAGGTGCCCTGGCCATGCTCTGCTGCTCAGCTGGTTACTTCCACCTTCAGCCCTGCATCCAGTGGAGCTGATGGTACAAACTACCTGGGATTACTGGCTGGGCTACCGTGGACGAGGCAGCGGCTTGGGCTGGAGGTCTCAGGGGGTTTGGCCATGTGGCACAGGCTGCTGCAGCAGAGAACAGGACCCACAGCCACCCGTACCCTGCCTGTGGTGCCTGCTCGCCCTTCCATTGGCACAGGCAGTATGAACGGGCTTCAGAGGAAGGCGAACGGCCTCAACAGGACAGTGCTCCAGAGACCAGGGCTCAGGGCAGTCAAGGCAGAGGGACTTGGGTTCCTCAGGCTGAAGAGGGAATTGGACATTGGGTAAATTCTGTGGGGAATGATGCTATGTTCTCTTCTGGCTGTGCTTAGTAGAACATCTCACTTGGCTTATGAGAAGGGAAAAACATCTCCCGTGTGATTCCCTGCAGGACCCTGGCATTGGCACAACACAGCCTCCTAATGCAAAGATAGGTGAGCTCTACCAGGTGCTGCTGGAGCCAGGAGATGGCACTGCCATCTCCCCCAGACCACCCTTGCCAGAGATTTCAGCAGACTGGAAGCAGTCACAGAGCATGTTCTCACACTCACTTCTCCATTTCAGAGCACAGCCCTGTGGCCCAAGCCCACCTTCTGTGCAGGACTCTGCCACGGAGGGCACATGTATGTTCGCTCTCCCTTCCACCCCATCCGCTAAATCTGGCAGCTGGTGCATAGCCTGGAGACCAGTAAAGTTCACCAGAGCTCCTGAGCAAAGTTTGGAGGCCACCATGCCATTATGCAGTACCAGAAACAGAGGTATGGGTGGAGAGCACCCTGGGCCACTGTCTGAAAGGACTTTGTGAACAACAGCTGTATCCATGTATTGGATGTGGGCACTTCTCTCCTCCTCATGAATCTTGCTAGAGAGATGCATTACCTGGTTTTTTCCCCTCCCCACTCTTGGTATACTTAGGTCTGGTACCATAGCAATAGAGCACCTTTCATGGCAAAGATCCCAGCCCTAAGCGCCAGAACTATTTGCTGGTGTTGCAGATAGTCACATCAGTGTGAGTTTATGATGCAGGTTTGGGGAAAAAAAAAAATAGAAAAAGGAGTTCTCTAACAATTAGGTAATTAAGACTTCAGATTTTATTCCTTATTCTAATGTCAGACTAGTATATCAAACATAGCATTCCCCACTAGTTTGTCTTGCATCTGCACAGTCTCACCCCTTTCCTTAATGTCCATATTTGCCTGGTGCCCTCCCAAGCTGAGATGCAAATCCTGCCACCTGGCACATCTCCTCAGTGGAGCTGGCACCTCAGGGGGTGGCAGAGCTGGGCTGAGACACAGACAGTGATGCAAGGCCACGTTGTGACAGTTACCACTTCTCATCCATCATAGATAAGGGGATGCAAGCTTATCCTTTCGATGACTAGGACTTGCCTCGTGCTCGGCACGAGTCAAAGGAGAACAGGGACAGAGAGTGGCCCCTGCCTGCTCTGAATGCCCTCCATAGGCCAGCAGTGAGTGACATACGGATGTGCCCAACTCTGTGGCCAGACCCTTATGTGTCACATCCTAGACCATCCTCCTGCCTACCACCACCTGAATCATCTATTTTGGAGATCACAGGGCTCTCAGCAGAGTGGCAGAGATCAAGGTGGATGAGGAGAAATGCCTGTGTCACCTGGGGCCAGCTCCCAGTACTGCCACGGCTGCATGTCCATTCCACACGGACCTGGCTGGAAGACTGAGCTTAAGGACACTTGGAACCCAGCACTGCTCAGCATGCAGCTGCCTGGGAAGGTCCAAGTCTGTAGTTGTCGTGTCCTTAGGGGACCTGCAAGGGGTGAGGAAGAACAGGACCCTCAGGAAGATGACTGCTGCCTTCCTCTCCTAATGACTGAAGAGCAGTACCAAGGGTTGCTTGGAAAAAGGGGGAGCAAGCTCCAGCTCCAGCTGACTTCCCCATTTGCAGAGGAAAATTGCAAACGTGCAAATGTGTAAATGAGGAAGAACAGCACAAGGGCACCCAGGGGGACTCAGCCCACAGAGTTAGGGGTTTCTGGCACTGTCTGCTGCTGGGGAGGATCCAGAAGGTTTTGAGGCAGGAGGGCACCTGCTCAGGAGCAGCAAGTCTTTAGGGAAATGCCTGCTCTCCATGGGGCTGGTGGAGCTGAGGTAAGCCCAGTACAATAAGCAGCACCTGGCATTCCCAGCATAACTCACTCCAGTTTAGGCTTCCTGACTGGTGGTAGAGTTTACTGACTCTCAAGGCAAACCACCGTGTTCTGTAAATTCCATTAAAACCTCAGCAGGTTCAGCCCCAGCAAACAACCTCACTGAGGGCTCTCCCACTGCTCTCCCGGCAGCAGCCACTTGTCTTCCCATGAAGGGACAGGGAGAGAAAAACATCCAGACATGCAGGATCATGTCATGGAGAAGGAAGCACCTGCCCAGCATCACACAGGGAGTCAGTGCTGGAGTCGGGAACAGATTGTGTTCCTGTCCTCTGAAGGGTAAAAGCAGCAGGTTAAAGTATACAAGGGATTAGATGGGATTCGTGTAAAACTGAGACAAGGACATGCACAATATTGAGGATGCAGAAATTTGATATAGAGTCATAGAGCAACAGACTGGTTTGGGCTTATCTCATTCCACCCCCTGCCATGGGCAGGGACACCTTCCACTAGACTAGGTTGCTCCAAGCCTCATCCAGCCTTTCCTTGGACACTTCCAGGGATGGACTGACTATATGTTCAAACTGCAGGCAAGAGTTGAAGAAATCCCCACAGAGGTTGAGACTGGTAAAATACCAAACCTTGAAGGTGTCCTTGGAGGGACAGGTTTGCCAACAGCGTAACATGAAAGCGCAGAATTTCTGCTGCTGCCTCTTGCATTTGACGAAGAAATGGGGCAGGGGGGAAGGGAGTCAGGTTGCCTTGATGACAACTTGAGTTCAAAATTATGATAAACAACAGCCAAGATTTTAAGAGAGATACCCTGAGGTGAGAATTAACAATGTACCACAAATAATTTTTTACATCATTCACTAAGTACAACAACTGAGAGGTCTGGTGGCCTGTAAAGGGGATGTTGGGAGCCTGCAGTACCTGAAGCTGAGGAAATAAACACAGTCTCTACAAGTGTAAGCAGGAAAATGTCAGAAAACAACAAGCAGATGGTGACTGGAAACAATCCTATGCCCAGCAAGACTGCTGAGGATACAGAGCTGGGAGGAGTGGTGATACAGCAGCCCTGGGCTGCCATTTATCCAGACCTGGGCAGGCTGGAGAGGAACTTGATGAAGTTCAACAATGGCAAGAGCAGGGTCCTGTGCCTGTGGAGGAATAACCCCATGTACCAGTACCTGCCGGAGGCTGACCTGCTGGACAGCAGCTCTGCAAGAAGGGCCTGGGGGTCCTGGTGCACACACATGAGCCAGCAGTGTGCCCTCGTGGCCAAGAAGGCTAATGGTGTCCTGGGGTGCATGAGGAAGACTGTAGCCAGCAGGTCGAGGAAGGTGATCCTGATCCTCTACTCAGCCCAGGTGAGGCTGGAATGCTGTGTCCACTTCTGAGCTCCTCAGTCTAGAATTGAACTCCTCAAGAAAGGCATGGAGCTCCTAGAGTGGGTCCAGTGGAGGCTGCAGAGATGATGACGGGTCTGGAACATCTCTCTGATGAGGAAAGGCTGTGAGAGTTGGGGATGTTCAGCCTTGAGAAGAGATAGCTGAGAGGGGACCTCATCCCACTCTACCAGTGTCTGTAGGGAGGGCAGAGCCAGACTCTTTCCAGTGGTGCCCAGTGACAGGACATGGACACCAGGCACAAACTGAAACACAGGAAGTTCCATCTGAATATGAGAAAAACTTCTTAGTTGTGAGGGCGACAGAGCCCTGGAACAGGCTGCCCAGAGAGGCTGTGGAGTCTCCTTCCCTGGAGTTATTCAAACCCCATCTGGATGCCACGCTGCACAACCTGCTCAGGAGGAATCTGCTTTGGCAGGGGCTGGGCCAGGTAGTCTCCCAAAGTCTTTTCCAACTCCAGCTCTTCTGGGACTCTGTGAGACATTTTTACCCATATTGTTTCATGTCTGGAATTCTTTAAAATAAACACATTAAAAAGTATCAGGAACCATGATAGGAGGTGGGCGATGGGGGAGGTGGCAGGTGAAGCAAAGAGAACCAGATGCAGGCACAGGACAAGTCATAGACAACATTCCTGTATATAGAAAAAGAAGCTTGAGACACGGCAGAGAAACAGATTATTTTTATCTAAGAACTCTCATACAGAAAAGTATTTTAAGATTAGAGATGAGCGATCCGAGATCTTACTGCAGCAAACAATGCTGGATGAAGGCACAGAGGTTTGTATGATGTGGAAATGGGATCAAGGAGAGGTCCAAGGAGACAGGGCAAGTGTCTGGCTGGAATCAAGGCAGAACCTTGGTTCTGTGGTCACAGCTGAAAATGAAAGGTGGGGTTTGGCTTAGCAATCGTGCCAAACCAATCAGCTTGATTTATACTTTCTATTTTTAGGTAAGAAGAAAAGCTACAGCAGGAAATTGTGCTTCACACGTGCCCATTCAACACCACGATGTCTGGAAAGGGCAAAGGTGGTGAGGAAGGCAGTGCTGATTCCTACATTTCATGCCAAATAGACTCTGAGTTTCGCTACAACCTCTTCACTGTTTTCTACAGCATTATTTTCATTCTGGGCTTTGTTGCCAACTGCTATGTTCTCTGGATTTTCACCCGTATTTACCCCACCAAGAAACTCAATGAAATCAAGATATTCATGGTGAACCTGACAGTAGCTGACTTGCTCTTCTTAGTTACAATGCCAATGTGGATTGTTTACTACCACCACCACGGAGACTGGATCATGCCTGAGTTCCTCTGTAATGTGGCTGGCTGTTTATTTTTTGTTAATACCTACTCTTCTGTTGCCTTTCTGATGGTCATCACATACAACCGCTACCAAGCTGTAACTAATCCTATTAAAGCTGCTCAGCTGACCACCCAGAGAAGAGGTATCTACCTATCAGCAGCTATCTGGATCACAATCGTGGGCAGCTCTTTGTATTACCTTTTTGACAGTAATACTAATCAGGAGGAGATCGACTCCAGGAATTTCACGCGATGCTTTGAGCGCTATGACACCTCGAGTGGTGTGTCAGCTGTTCTCGCCATTCATGTCATCATCTGCATCCTCTTCTATATCATTTTCCTTTTAATACTAGGTTGGAACATTGTCATTATCAGGACCCTGTTCTCCAAATCAGTGCATCCACGGAAGAGTGCTCACGTCAAGCAAAGGGCCCTCTGGATGGTGTGCACAGTACTGGCTGTGTTCATCATAAGCTTTGTGCCCCATCACATCGTGGACCTGCCCTGGACCCTGACTGTTCTGGAGCAGTGGAAGAAGGAAAACTGTCAGCTGCGCCAACAGCTCAATGATGCTCACCAGGTAACTTTGTGCCTCTTGAGTACGAACTGTGTGTTGGACCCGATCATCTACTGCTTCCTCACCAAGAAGTTCCAGAAGCATCTTTCAGAAAATCTGAAAAGCATGAAAGGCAGTCGCAAGTGCTCCAGGCAAACGACAGACACGGTGATTGAGGGCACCATTCACCAAGAGGATGCCATTAGGATCTGTTAGGGTCACTCAGCCTGTTCTGATTGCAGATGGAGAGGTGTGAATTATTCACTCATCTTTTCCCAAGAAGAGGCACCCGAAGGACGCAACAGAGGACCAGGATTTTACATTTTCTTCTTCCCATTAGACAGAAGAATGGGCGCTCATTTCTTCTATCACATGCAACTGGCAGAACTGGAAACTACAGTAATCTGTCAGCAAAGCATCTTCTGTCTGGGCTTCTGTTCTCATGGGCACTGAGAAGAGCCCAGAAGATCTTTTTTAGAGAAATGTGAAAGAAAGAAGTGTGTCACTGAGCCTCTGCAGTGAGCAGCTAGAAGCTGAGTGCACCAAAATTACCCATTATGTCAGTTCGGTTAGCACTGTTCCTGCTCCTCCGTCTGCCCAGCTCTTGCAGTGGATCCAGTATGAAAGCTGTAAGGGACTTCTAAAAGACCTGGAAGAACAGATTGAGCTGTGAGTGTCATCAGGTGGCTTTTCTAAGCAGCTTACATTGTCCTGCGAATAGAGTTTGAGCTGGAGAAGCTCTTGAGTGGCTGTAAGGGACATAGTCCATGGAGTTCCACAATTGCTGTCAAAGGAGATCTGCACCTCTGATCCCTTCATCCCTTCTTACTGACTCACATGGTCTGTTGGGATTCGAACTCAATAGGTGTCTGGGAGTAGTTATTATGAATCTTTGCTTCCAGATCTTGAGTCAGTAAAGTAGGGAAGGAAAGGAAGAGATACTGGCAGTGCCTCAGCACCCTCCCTGCCTCCCTCCACCAGATTAACCTTACGGCCTAAGGGCACTATGGTCTGCACTGGCTTGCTGTGTGAGGGTAGAACTGGCCAGTCAGTAGCCTCATGCACTCAGTTTAGTAATTTCTGACTGATTTCATATGTCTGTGGACACCTGGTCTTGCTCAGGAGGCTCCAGATAACAGAAGGCTACTGTCAGCATGGGCATTATGATAAGAAAAAAAAGCTTAAAATGCTTCCGTATCTTTGTAGTTATTTATTTAAATTGGGGTTATAGCCATTACATTATTCCTTCCTCCAGCCTTTCCAGTTCTGCTGCAAAGAAACGAAGCTGACTAGTTCTTGATCTACAGCAAGTGTTAGCTCAGGACACTTGACAAATAATTAACACACTCCAACAGCAGTGGAGGCCCCATATCCAGGGGCCAGATGCAGTCCACTGGGGCCCAGGGCAAAGTGGTTTTCCATGGGTGCCGAGTTCTGTTACCAGTCATGAGACATTTGGGGTTCCTTTTCTGACCCAAATTGCTCAATCTAGCACAGGAAATTGGGTAGGGAAAGGAACTTACTTGTTTTCACAACAGTTCTTGGTTCCCTAAATGACCGAGTCTGTTGATGACAGGAAGAGTGTATCTGACCTGTGACATCAATTATTCATGTGCAGGACAGCAGCCTTCCCACACCCACCTGAGAAAAAGAGAGGTAAGCTCAAGCCTTTCCAAAGACAGGACCAATATTTGTACTGCTTTGCCTGTATGCAGTGGAGATACAGGTCCTTCAGATGTGTCCTCTGGAGCTCCTCAGGCAGCTTTAGTACTTATTTGTACCAATGAGGAAAAGAATTAAAATGTTTATTTTTCTAAGGCCGTGCCAGGGCCAGCCCTTCACTCCAGGCCCAGTGCCAGACAGACGAAAGAGTCTCATCACAACAAGAATGCATCTCCCTCCTAGTCCTGGGCTCTGCTCCAGTAATGGCCACCCACAACAAACACTTGCCGGTACCTCGTGCTCCTCAGACACGTTCAAAGATGTGCCCTGAATCTGCAGAGCCACAGCATGCAGGAAGGGAACAATTTCTGTAATTTAAAACCTGGCTTGCTGGAGGAATCTGCCTGTTTCTGCACTGTTCTGTGGACACATTCTAGATGAGAAGCTCTCACAAGCTGGCACATGGGGGGATCTGCTTTCCCCCTTAGTCCCCATGCCATAGCAGAGCTCTCATTTCACAGACCCTAAAGCACTGAAGAGATGGAGTTTGGCAACACTTGGAGGAAATGGAAAGGAATTTTACATGGAGAGCTGATAAATGCATGATCATCTACTGATTCCTGGAAAGCTTGCAAGAGTTTACAGTTTAGCTCTTTACCATGGGTACAGAACAGGCTTTGTTCCATGGCAAGCACTGTGGGAACAAACATAAAGTTGCATCTGAGGAAAAGGATAAGCGGAGGGAAAAGCCCCGAGGCCACTTCAGGAGATGTTGCCGTAATTAGTCACTAACAATGCGTTTCTAAAAACCGGGCTGAGCTGCTATTTCTGTTCCTGGAATTACTTTCTTGTTTTCACTGCAGTGTTCATTACTCTGCTTTATCTTGCAATGAAATTGATCCTCAAAAGCTCTTTTAAATAAAGCATGTTCCACAAGTGTTTTGACCTTTAATTTTTCACACCTTCTCATCTTTTTGTATTTATACCTGAGGGAAAAGCCTTCACATAGCTTCAATGTGCCTTTTTTGTTTTTTCTTTTTACCATCATATGAACTCTTGGGAGAGGTGAAATTAAAGGCTCAGTAAGTTTCTACCTGCTAAAAAGGAAGGGGCAAGAAATAATTTCAGATAGGAAACAACTTCTGAAAATTCTGCCAGAGCTCTCCAAAACCCAACCAGACAAAATCCCCTGAACTCTCTGACCTGCATATGGGAAATTTATACAGACCCATTGTGTGGCTGTGATGCAACAAACGATTTTAGTGTATTGGGTTTGCAGAGTGAGGCTATGGTAGTGGGGGAGACGGGGGGTGGGGAGGGCTGCAGGGGTGGTTTCTGTGGGAAGCTACCAGAAGCCTTCCTTGTGTGCAATGAAGCCAAAGCCATTCGGCTCCAGGGCAGACCTGAGCCCTTCAGTGACGGTGGCAGCACCTCTACGATGACATAATTACGAAGGAAAACAGTTATTGCACAAAAGCAATTCACTGCCAAAGAAAAGAGGAGTGAAAAGAAGTGAAAAACAGCCCTGCAGAGCCCAGCGTCAGTGGGGAAGGAGGGCAGGAGCTGCTGCAAGTGCTGGGGTTAAGATTCCCCTGCGGCCCATGGGGCAGCCCGTGGGGCAGCCCATGGTGAGGCAGTTGTGCCCCTGCAGCCCACGGAGGGCACACGGGTGCAGAGATGCACCTTTAGCCCCTAAAGGAGCCCACGCCGGAGCACGGGGATGCCCGTGCTGGAGCAGGGTCCTGACAGCAACTGCAGACCCGTGGAGACAGAAGCCCACGCTGGAGCAGGTTTGGTGGCAGGACTTGTGACCCCATGGGGACCCGCACTGGAGCTGCCTGTTCCTGGAAGACTGACCCTGTGGGAGAGACCCCATGCTGACGCAGGGCAAATTCTGCAGCGTCTATCCCTTATGAGGAGGGAGAGGCAGGGACAGAGTGTGACCCCCCATTCTCCATCCCCCCGCACTACTGAGGGGAGGAGGGAGAGAATCGGGAATACAATCGAGTCCGACAAGCAGAGAGGGGTGGGGGATGAAGATGTGGATTCATTTCTCAATACCCTGCTCTGATTTCTCTAGCAACAAATTAAACGGATTCCCCCAGCCGGGTCATGTTTGCCGTACCAGTGCCGAGTGAGAGATCTCTCCTGCTCTGCAGACGCCCCACCAGCCTTTCGTTCTATTTTCTCTCCCCTGCCCGGCTGAGCAGCGTGGTGGGGGAGTGGCTTTAGTGGCACCCAGCCGGCCTGGGCTGCATCTATTTAAATATCCGTTGGGACAGCGAGCGGAGAGGTGGCCCCGGGCACGCAACACCGCCCACATTCACAGCGCCACGACTCGCGGCTCTCATACGGCGCNAGCCCCGCCCGGCCCCTTCAGCCCCGCCCGGCCCCTTCAGCCCCGCCCGGCCCTCTCAGCCCCGCGCCGTTATCCCGCCCCGGGCCAGGCGGGGCAGTGACGCCACTGCCGGTGCCGCGCGCTCTGTTCCGGCGGCGGGCGGGGAGCGCGGGTCCCGCTGCCATGTCCGCTGCGGGTCCTGGGCCCGGCTCCGGAGCCGCCTCTCGGTAAGAGCCTGCTCGGGCCCTGGATACGGACCCACCCCCGCATGCCCCGGCGCTGCTCTCCGGCTCCGGCTGGGACGGGCTAGCCGGGGCTTCTCGGCCACGGGCAGCGGGGCCGACGCGCGTGCTGAGCGTGTCCTCCTGCCCGTGTCCCCGCCGGAGTGCCGGCCCGAGGGGCCGGGGCAAGGCCGGTGGCGCGGGGCTGGACCCCGTGTCGCCGCCCCCGAGCCCGGCACGGTGTGCCCAGCTGTCCTGGCATCTTCGCCGCTGCTGGTGCGCAGAAGAGCTGGGAGAAAGGCAGGAGGGGCAGGGAATCACTGCCCGGCTCTCTGGGCTCCCTCAGGAAGTGAGGAGCGGCGTCGGGGAACCTGGATTCAGATCCGGCCCTGGGACGTGCCCATGGCTCGGTGGGTGCCCGCGGGAAGGGACCGCGGCTCCCGGGGCTGGGCGCAGGCCGTGCGGGATTCCCCAGGGCACAGTTCAGCACACCTCAATCGCCCTTGGGTGGGTTTAGCTGCTTGTGCTGAAACTTGTGCAGTCTTGGAGGATGTTTGGGCTGGGCAGGACCACGGTCTCTTGGGCCTCACAAGCGAGGTTGGATTCAGATCAGCTCTGCTGGACGTTCTTGTTTCTGGGAATGCCGTGCGGAGCTGCTGGAGTTTTATGTACAGCCAGCTCCAGCACAGAATGCCATGTTGGTTTGGTTGCTGTGCTACATGGTGTGGCTGAATGGTTTCCAGACTAGAGCGAGTCCTTGATGGAACATAGCTGTAGCAATTCTGATAGATCATTGAACAAAGGGCCATGGTGGAATTTGCTTTCAGTAGGGAGCTAGCTCTGCTTCTATGATACACTTAATCAGTAGTGTAGTAACCTCCAACTGTAACAGTCAACATACTGATTAAGATAAAGATAATCAAAAAAGTCTTATCTGCTACTTGTTTGATTTCCTTCAGTTTTGTCCGTTGTAGATTATCTTTAACTCTGGAAGCTGAATAAGGTATGTTTAGTTGAGAATCACAAATTGTGTGCCTCAAGTCAGTGATTTCATAATAAGTTACTTTTAAAGATGCATGCATGTAGTGGCGTTCTTAGCCTGCAAACCTACAGACTTGTTGGGCTGAACCTGCTTTGTTTGGGGGATTTTCCTTGTCACCTTATGCTGCCAGTCTTTTTCCTTGTGTGGTTCTGTTATCCAGCTTTTGCCACACAAGCGGTGATCCGCAGGTATGTTCTCCCGGCTCTGTTTGAAACGTTGCTGAGCTTGAAGACCTGCAGTTTCCAAGCTGCTGCAATTCTGGCAGTGTTTGCCTGCAGCTTTCATCTCCCCCCTCAGCTCTTCCTGCAGCCTCAGAAGCAGTTATGGCACCCGGGGAACTGTGTGTTGTTGGGTTGTGCAACACATTTGGTTGAAAAATTCTTGCTTTTCAAATAATCTGGTTGAAAAACTGTAATGGATGCATGCCACAGCTGTAGGAATTCCCAAGTTATTTGTGACTTTGGAAGGATTTGTAACTTCTCATAACTCTGCCCTGGAAATATCCAGATGTTGAATGAGTTTTGAGTTGAATATATCAGAGGGCGCTATTAATGGGTTTCCATGTGTTGTATGAAAGAGTTGGAGCCCTGCTACAGCAGATTAATGTACCATTTCCTAACTCCTATGTACCAAAAGGTGGTTATAGATGGCTAAACGTATATAATAAAATTAGATAAAATATGCTGAAATATTTTATTGACCTAAAAGTCAGGCACGTAGTGTGTTCCTGTGTGCAGGCCATGCTATACATAAGGTATTCAAGGCATAAAGCAGATAATACGTCATTGGAACATGAGTAGCTCCATGCCTGTACTCTCAGTTAGCAGAAGTAGGGTTATTTTTTTCCCCTCTTGACAAGTCTCTGCTCTTTTTCCCTGAAACCTGCTCTTAGAAAAGGAATGTTCGATAAAACTTTTACTGGGTCGGCAAAACCCTGAGATTGGAAAAGTGCCAGGATGGAAATGTGTGGAAACTTTTGAGCCTGAAATGGAATTGTGTCAGGACTTAACAACTGGTATTTTGTATATGTTCTTGCACCAAGCAGCATCTACAGACCATCCACCTCCAGACAGCATCTTCTTACAGGAACTTGGGAGTGGTTTTGTCCCCTATACCCTGACTAGTGGCACTCATTGGTTGACTGTACGCTGAGGAAAGTCTTTTTCAGCGTTTTCTTGATTTGTCTAACCCTTAATTTATTTTCTTTATTTCATCCTAATTTGTCTAGAATTTTTTTCCTTTACTTGGTCAAAGGGCAGCAAACCAGCATCTCTTCAGTATTCCCTGGTGGCCCCTCTCAAGCAGTGATTCTGGGATAATTTTTGCAGATGCCGTGACTGGAGGCACTCCAGTACCCGAGATAGTAACTTCAAATCCTTTCTTTCTTCTCGCAGCTGCCTCCAGAGCCTCAGTGAAGGTGATGTTGCAAGGGCTCAGATCTCCTCCTGATGCCTTACCTAACGTGGTGTTTAGGAGAGTGCTGTGACACAGCAGGGCATAGCAGCCTCTTCAGGGTCTGGTGTCATTGTGATTCACACCAATCACTGCCATGTCTTTTCCAGGTTGTCACCCATCAGTCCTGTAACTGAGCAAGCTAACTGGAAAACGAGCCTTGTATTTAGAAAAATAATGTAATATTGTTATGGAGCTGACTGGGGCCTCTTTCCATCTCTTCAGTAGGTTTTTATTTGGGGTTAAGGGCATGTCTAGCCTAATTTCAGAGGTGATGGAACAGTTCAGTTCTGCAGAAGATGGATTTCTTCTGAGTTAAGACTTGACCAGAGCACAATTTTTGCATCACAGGAGCTTCCTGCTGTGTCTTGAAGTGTTTGTTGTTTGTGTTTGAATACTGACAGTGCTGTTTCTCTGAGATTCAGCAGCTGTAACATCACATAAAGTGTGTGGCAGCTTTAAACCTTGAGTGATGGTTCCTATTTCTATACAGAATGCACTGTTGTGTGTAATTCCATTTCTGGGATTTTACCATCCAGTCTCATACTAGTGTCTTTTCTGTGATTCTTTTTTTGCCTTGTTCTTTTTGAGAGAGCTTAAGAAATTCTTGTTTAAATATTACTGACTTAAGATGATCAGGGTAGAAAAATGTATATTTAGGACCAGGTGATTATTAATTATTCAGAACAGATAAGAATGTAGCAGTGGTTTTCAAAAGCACATGGAAGTGTTTTGGGTAGAAAAACAGTGATACTGGTTTTCTGTACTTCAGATTTTCTCATGTTGCTCTTTTGGTAAAGGCTTAGTTTTTCATAACTACCTGTTGGGAAAAACACTGTCACAGAAAACAACGCTGTTGGTTTAGGGCTTTGAAGTTTTATGTACAAGTCTGGTCCCATTTGCTGTACATACCTGGTGCTTTGTTCCCTACCTTTTTAATAACTCTTGAAATTTCAAAGCTGTTGCCTTGATTATTTTGTGTACGTTAAATCCCCATTTCCTGTCCATTCAGAACTTTTGGCATATAGGAAGGGGCTCTGACCTTTCTAGAAGATGTGATTCAGAGTTAATAGGGGCACTTTTATTCTTCATTAGCTCGGCTGGTATTCTGAAGAACTACAAAGACACATGAGCTTTACTTGTTATTTTTCTACTTTTTTTTTCTTCTGTCTAGTAGTTAGCTCACATGCCAAGCTTGCTGCTATGTTATTCTTTCTGGATATGAGCAAAAATTAATTTTTCTGGTTTAGAAAATAAAAGAAGTTACAAAATACTCATTCTTGCCTGACTTGAGGAAAGCCAGAAAGACCCATGAGTCAATAGCACCACTGCAGGTGGCATTTTACAAGGTAGCAAAAGTAGGTACAGTAATTCAGTGTATTATTAGTCTGTATGATAGCTATCCATCACCTAAAGAATTTAACTTTATGCCGAATAGAAAGCAGCACCAAGTTGTTGTGTAAGTTTCTCTAATGAATGAAATTATTTTTTTTATGTCTGCAGTTGTAAAAAAAACAAATATAATTGGTGGTGACTGAAAGTGTAGCTCTCACTGAACTACTGTCAGAGTCCAGTGTTGTGTCATGCAGCTTCTTTTTCCAGTGAGGGAAGTAAAACATGGACTAGTTTTTGGCAGACTGTGTCTAAGTCAGAGATGACAGCTCTTTGGGTAAGGTCTTGATATTGATAGGTTCACTTCTGGGATCTTGAACTTCTGCCATGTTACATCACCAGCTAAAAAAGTGATCTTTGATGCACTGAGAAACCTGACTTTTGTTCACCCCACCATGTTGCTGTTACAGTGGATGTTGGTGCTTAAACTGGATTTGTCTGACATCTTTACCAGTGATCTGGAGGAACAAATGGCCAATAAGACTTCCCAAGTTTTTTGATGTTACCAAAGTTTTAAGTTCATGAAAAGCCACATCAAAGACAGAAGAATGTCACCAGACTGAGTGATCAAAAAGTAGCTTCAGTGTAGATAAATTTACAAGAACTTAAGATAATGAACATAAATATGGTTTAGATTGCTTTTTCTAAATTAAGGATAATTCATCTAGGGAAAAACAATCTAAAACCTAGCCTAATGGGAGGCTAACTCAGAATGGGCAGTTGGGGCTCCAGGAGGGGGACCTGAGGACAGTGATGGGTCACTGAAATAATTCTCAGTGTAAGCAGCAGCCAGACAAAACACTGATGTTGGCTGGCTTAGGACAACAGCCAGAGACATGGTTTTACTGCTCTTTAGTAAAGCCGTGGTTGCAGCCACATCTTGTGTATTGTATTATGTGCAGCTGTGGTTGCTGTGTTTGAAGTGGACAGTGACCATGACCATAGTGGATGGAGCAGATTCTTACCAGGAGAAGGTGAAGGGTGGGAGCCTGATTTGGAGACAGAATGTGATCGAAGTTCACAAAATCCTGTGCTGAAAGCCAAGCTGCTCACCCAGTCTGTCTGTACCAGGGCTGAAAGCCCTTGGACACTTGCTGGAGGTGGCCTTGCTCACACAGGTCCTGCTGGTGCAGCTGGGTGAGATGGACCGTGTGTGTGTGTGCTCTAGGCAGATGTTGCTGGGCTCCCCCTGCCTCTGCCAGCAAAACTGTTGTGTGAAGCAAATGGTGTAATAAATCCATTTGCTTAAAAGCAGTGGCTCCTACTGAGCAGCTGAGTGTTGAACACTGTCATTTAAACTGCTGTTTCCCCAGTAAAAAAAAAAAAAATCTCAAATATCCAATACTTTTTAAAAATTTCTTTTGAGCAGGTTACTCTAGCAACTAATGTTGCTAAGGCATAAATAACTACAGATGTTCTCAGAACTAATCACACCCTGATAAACACCATGTCTGCCCCTAATGCAAAATGACAAAAAAAGTAGATTAACTGTAGTCACAACCTTTTTAATAAAATCATAGTGACGGTTGAGTACTGAAAGAGTTTCTCTAATAGAACTATAGGTGCATTTTGTGAGAGCCTCTGATGCTAGCTGTATGACTTTTTGATATGTAGGAGTCAAATCTTTTATCGAAAATGAAATTTAGAGCTGCATAATGTAAATAATTCCTTTTTGTGGTTAATGTGATGCAGATTTGCTGTCTGACAGAGAGGTTTAAAATGTTCAGTCTTTTGTTCAGGAAATGTCCTAATATATTAGAATGTGTCTGAAGTGGCTTTTAGGAATTAAAGGCAGTGTGTCCTGCTGTTGGGAAGTTTGTTTTTAAAACTGTGGAAGTCAAACAGCATTTTTTTTCTGTCTAGGGCTGCAGCTCTAGAAATTCGTGACATGTTTATCAATAACCTGAAACACAAAAAATGTACATGAGCTGTGAGATTTCAGGTACCACACCCTGTGTGGTCTTCAGGGAAAAACCTGTCGGATCTCACTGCAAGTTACGTCGCCAGGAACAGAGGAGGGAATCAACTCTTCTACTTGGCTGACATTTCTGTAAATCATTAAGCTTTGGTTTTGTCACTGAAAGGTAGCACCAGTTCTGTGTTCTTGTGCCCTGTGAGTGATGCGTGTTGGCTCTGTCTAGCAGGAATTGTCGCCTGATTTCTGGGCTCAGTGGGAGTTGTTTTTCTTGAGGATGAAGTTGTTCTTTCCAAATCTTCCTTTTGTGAAAACAGTTCTTTTCCCCATTAAAATTTTCCCTGCTGTGTTTCAAAATCAATTTTGAATTCAAATTGAAAAAGCATTGCATAAGAACTGGGAAAACAAGCATGTGTCATCGGTGAAGCACAGTGAGCTGCAGACAGTCAGAACACTGATAGCCCTTCAAGGATCTAAAAATCATGGGGAAATTCCTATCAGTGGAACAAGCATTGCTTAAAGGAAAACTAGATTTGTATTTCCACTTTTAATTTCAGTTATTTCCTCACTGTATTTCTTTCTTATTTTATTTCTCACAGCACATTTTTTTTTCCATTTTAAGGTTATAAAATTTTAATCAAACCATGATTTTTTTTAGTCCTACAGGACAGCTTTTGGAGGCTTGTCATGACCACCTGTAGCTTCAGAAATGGGGCATACAAAATGCCATTCTTGTAATGTATACAGTGTTTGATTCAGAAATTTCCTGGTTGCTAAAGAAGGGACGAGAGAGCATGGAGAGAGAGCAGGGAATCATCCAGCAGCACCCATGGCAAAGGTTTATTCTCCTGGTCGTCGCAGTGTATTGCAGATACCCATGTGTGTTGTGTGTTACACCTAGGGACATGCAGGTGTGTGTGGAGGATGAGAAAAGCCAATAGTGGAGTATCAGTGTATGCCATCAGCTCTGCTGGATTTGTTCAAGACAGGGAATCAGCAGGCTGGTGTGTAGCCCAGCTTTTGTTCATTAACTTGAGTCCTTTTTCAGCTCTGCTGCTGAAGAAGGAAACTGGGAGAAAACTGCTTATGAAGATGGTGGATTTATCGAGAGAAAGCCTGGGGTATGGTGTCTTGAAGATGCATTTTAGAGGGCGTTTTCAAGACTTGTTTTGGACAGCAAGGCTGTTTGAGGAGTTGGTTGTCAATAGTGTTAGAAAGTAGGACTTGGAGGGAGGCACCACAGTATGAAGTTAGAAATCCCACTTCATTTTCCTTCTTACTTCAGTTGGTTTTCAACTGGAGTAAGGCACCTATTCCCATTGGTTTGGAAGCTGTAGGGTGACAGTCGCAGGCACAGACTGGGCAACCTCAACTTGACGGTTGCAAATGAACTCCTGCACACCATGGGAAGGAGAGCATGCATTGTGCTACTGCCGGCTCTGCTTGTGAAAGTGAGTGACTTGTGTGAGATGGTTCATTCTGTGGTGGAGGAGGAGAGCTTATTGAGCCCCTCCTGCTTGCTCCTGTCTCTGCGCGGGGTTGTGCTACCATGGTGAGTCCTTTTTCTTTAAAGTATCTTCAAAGTTTTTTAATTTTCACCGGATGGAACATTTTACTCACGAATTTACTTAGTCATTTTGTTTGCATCTCTGCAATGTTACAACTTCATGAAGAATTTCCATGATCTTTGCTTTGCCTCAAGGAAGAAAAACTGGAGCTTAGTACACAAAATTGTTCAATTCCTGACAGTTCCTTAAGGGGCTGTTTTATTCCATAAACCAGGAACCAGGCTGATGCTGTCATTTCCTGGGATCTTTAATCAAGCTTTTTCAAAGCAAAATGGGAGATTCTTCAAAACTTTAGAGAATGCCTGTTTTTGCTAAATCCTCAGGAGAGATCCTGTAGGAGTGGGCAGCAGGTTAGATGTGCCTTGGTATAGTCAGAGCACTGATCTGCCTGTGTTGAATAACAAGCTGGAAATATTTCAGCGGCTTGGCAGGTGAAATACTAACACAGTTGGATATAGGAATGCTGAGATACGGGAAGGATAAAATATATCCATGTGCTTGCTCACACCCTAACATGGAGGGGCACAGGCCATTGCCAGTGTGGGGGATGACTGAGAACATTTTGCCTGAAGATTAAAACTTAAATCATAAACCTTCAGAATAAAAAGCACTCAACAGCTGTGCAGTGCATAGTAATTTCAATATGCATATCTTCTATCTTTGTTTTTCTTTTGGTATTTTAATTAAATCTAAAAAAGAAAGTTAGTTTAGATCTACCATACAGCACTGTGCTAAGTTCTGCTCTTCTCTGTCAGAAGCTGTTTGTCATGTGGTGAGTGGCACAGAGTGAAAACATTGTGAGGAAAAGCTCTGCTCCAGTCGGGTAGTGAGTTGGATTGCTTTGGCTGCATGCTCCAATCCCATGTATGTGTAATGCAGCAGCATGGGGCACATTGTCATGAAATGCCCCACCAGAAAATATGGGAAGAGTATACTATTCCACTGCCTAATTTATGTATTTTTATTGCTGTTCATTGTAAGGTGCTGGCCCTTGAATAACTAAGGAGTGGAAATAACCGCATAGATTACTTGTACCAAAAACTTGTACAAAACATTACAGCTACTGCTGTATAAGACGATAAAAATGGTTCTATAAATATATACTACACTACTTAGACAAGTCTCTGGGGCCAGATAGGATCCAGTCAAGGGCATTGAAAGAGCTGGCAGAGGTGCTCAGTGAGGCACCTTCCATGATTTCCCAGCCTTCCTGGCTAACTAGGAAGGTCCCACCTGACTGGATGCTTGCAAATGTAATGTTTGTCTAGAAGAACGGTCAGAAAATGGATCTGGGGACTACAGCCTGACCTCAGTGGTGTGGAAGGTTATAGAATTGACCATCTTGCATGCCATCATATGGCACATACAGGACAATCCAGCCAGCACAGGTTTCGGAGAGGCAGATCCTGTGTGACCAACCTGATCTTCTACAACAAGGAGAGTTGCATCGTGGATAAGGGAAAGGCTGTGGATGAGTCTACCTGAACTTAGTAAGCCCAGGGCCACCATTTCTGCTGGAGAAACTGGCTGCTCAGGGCTTGTACAGGTGTACTCTTTGCTGGGTTTAAAACTCCAGACAGCTGGACCTAGAGAGTGAAGGGAATGGGGCTACATCCCTCTGGGGCTGGACGCTGGTGGAGTTCCCCAGGGTGCAGTACTGGGACCAGTCTTCCTTAATATCTTTATGAATGTTCTGGCCAAGGGGATGGAGTGTACCCTATGCACAGCAATCCTATGGAATGCTTTAGGGTGGGAGGAAAGTGGCTGGAATGGGGCTCATCAGAAAAGGACCTGGGGGTGCTGGTTGACAGCTACTGAACATGAGCCAGCATGTGCTCAGGTGGCCAAAAAATGCCAAGGGTGTCCTGGCCTGTATCTAAAATAGTGTGTTGAGCAGGAATAGGGAAGTGATTGTCTTATCTATTCTGGTTCAGTTTTGGGCCCCTCACCGCAATACAGACACTGAGGGCCTGGAGCATGTCCAGAGAAGGGAACAGAGCTGGGGAAGGGTCTGAAGCACAAGTCTGATGAGGAGCAGCTGGAGAAGCTGGAGGGGCTCAGCCTGGAGAAAAGGAGGCTCAGGGGGACCTTCTGGCTGTCCACAGCTCCCTGACAGGAGGATGGAGCCAAATGGGGTCAGGCTCTGCTCCCAGGGAACAGGGACAGGACAAGAGGAAGTGGCCTTCAGCTGCGCCAGGGAAGGTTCAGATTGGATATTAGAGAAAATTTCTTCCTTGGAAGGGCTGTCCAGTCCTGGCACAGGCTGCCCAGGGTAGAGGTGGAGTCACCATCGCTGGAGGGATTTAAAAACCAAGGCAATTTGGGATGTGGGTTAGCAGTGGCTTTGGTGATGCTCAGTAGTGGTTGGACCTAATGATCTTGGAGGTCTTTTCCAACATAAATGATTCTGTGGTTTTAGTCCAACTTTATGTTTAATAGATGTAATTTCGTTACCCCAATCAAAGCTTTGTTCTTAGGGAAATAGTGACTGTTTTAAAGTAATATAAAACCATAGTCAATTAGCCCTTTTTTCTAATCAGTATAATTACTGTGTGTTGGTTTTATCACAGTATTCTGACTTTAATAATTTGCAGCTTGGGAGAACTGTTTCTTGCACGAAACTTTATATTCAAAGCAGAGGCAGATGGGCTTGAAAAGTGCAAGATGAAAGTAAATTGCAGTCTATCCTGGCAGTGCTTGTAGCGGTTAGCTTTCAGAAATCCTATCCAGACTATATAGATTGAGAAAGTCTGACCAAGCTGGACTTTGTATTTTAGGATTTGTAAAACAGGATTTAGCACAAGATTCTGGAGATCACTTGCCAGGGCTTTTAATAGTGAATTGTTGGCATCAAGCTGTTGTGCAGACCAGAAGGCAGGCAGCTGCTGAGAGTGATTCTGCAGCCCATTCCTCTGCTCTGATGCCTTCTGGTTTAAAGTTTAGGTAATGTGGCTCCTTAAATTGAGCAAACAAAATACAGTGACACGGAAAACATCAATTCTTAATATTTTGCATTGTTGGTGTTCCATGCAAGTTGGAATTAAACAGGATGATTATTCAAAACAAGTCTAGATTAAATAAAACCTGGTGTTTAATTCATGTATTCCAGAATAGTTTTCATCAGGTAATTAACAAAAATCATTCCATAAAGGGAAAAAGTTTGGTACTTCGTTGGTTTCCAGCAGCAGAACAATGGATGCATTTTTCTGAATGTTTCTTTCATTGCAGCAGCTCATTTAATGCCTTCTTGCACACGTGGTTCCATTTTTTACTGTTTTTCTCATTCACAAACCCAGTGGCCCATGGAAGCATTCTCACCACCTGAACTGGCTTTTGAGACCTTCACACAGAAATACGAACAGATAGGTAGATGGGAATCCTGATCAAGCAAGCCCCAGCTGCCCTCAGAGCTGTATGTCCCCACTTCCCTCTCCTGGGAGCTCAGCAGGTGCAGTCCCCTCGAGGAGCTGGGCCATGGTGGGATGGGGACCAGCGCCCTCGGGTGTGACCATAGCGGTTTGGGTTCTCTGCAGAACTGAATGTATCAAAGATCTGCTTTGATACCTCTCCTCTTTTTCTCACTTAGGGTTTAAGAATGTTCTGTAATAATGTGTGATAAACTTACCTGAAGTGCAGTTACCTTGAGTATTATACAAGTTAAAAATGTAATTTTGAGTTTTGATGTGGAAAAAAAAAACACAACCCCCCCAAAAAAACAAACACTAAACAAAAAACCCACAAGAAAACCCCACACACAAAACCCCCCCCAAAAAAACAAAACAGAAAACTCAAACCAAATAAACAAAAAAAAAAAAACCCCACCAAAAAAACAAAACAAAGAGGGACAAAAAAACCCCCAAACCCAAAAACCCCAAAACCAACAAAAAATCAGAATTGTGTATTTTCAGGTTTTTAAAAATCATCTTTGTTGCTGGTGAGCTGCTGGCTCAGTGTGCTCCTCTGAGGTAGCTCAGGCTAAGCAGATACAAGGTGCTTGGTTTGTTTTTTGGGAAAGCCAAGTCCTGGGCAGTTCAGACCTCTGCTGCTGGGCGAGGAGATGACTGACAGCACCTGGAGGGGCTCAGGGCCCTGGGATGTGTACCCACCAAGGCTTGGGGCTGGCTGGGGGGACAGCTAGGGATTAGCTGTAGTGGAGAGGGCTGTGAGGGACCTGAGCGAGGCAGGAGCAGCTGCTCCCGGGATCCAGATCCTCTTCCTGATGGCTTCAGCCCTGGAGCTGTCAGCAGGTTCACTCAGCCACTCGGTGCTGCAGGAGAGAGGTGGGCAGAGGTGATGGCAGGGAGAGGTTCTTGCCATGCCATGATCCAAGGACTTTCTGTGCCCAGCCACAAGAAGATGTGTGGCTGCTGTGCATGAGAACCTGGTGACTGGGTGGGTGATACAGGTGAAAAGGCCGTCGTGTGTTTATCACCGTGACTGATGTCTCTGCTTTGTCAAAAGTAGATGGTGAGCTAATGGTTTCATTTACTATGGCTGTGGCTGAAAAGGGACATCCTTGCTGCCCTGCTTGCATGTTTTTCCTGGCCCTTGTCTGGTTGGTTCCCCTGGCACAAGTCTCTGTAGGCCAGAGCTGATATCTGACAGCAGCTTAGCAGAAAGATTGTGCTTGGGCCCCCCGGATTTTCTTTTCTTCATCTTTCTTTTCCCTTAGCAGAGCCTACATCCTGACTGCTGTTCAACTGCACAAGGTGGCTGTGAAGGAGAGAGTGTCAGGCAGGCAGGAGTGGTTTGTGGGAGGTGGGGAGAGGCAGGAGCTCTCCCTTCTCCCAGACTGTAAGCTGCTGCTGACCTTGACTGGGGGGGTGCCCTCAACCCTGGCTCCCAGGTGTGGGGTTCAGTGCCTCCATTTCAGCCAGACACACACTGCTGCTTGGTCTGTGGAACAACAGGGCACATCTGGACTGTGAGGTGTCCTCTGCCTGTGCTGCTGTTTCTGGAGGTGCAGAGAAGGCACGGAGCCACACTGGACCAAGTTCTGACCTGGTGTTCTCACTTCCCTGGGAGAAGGCATGAAGCTACCAGAGGCCAGGTTCTACCTACCATCGGGACAGGCACTTGCTGTTCTTCTGCTTTGGTTCAATCATCTGCTTCCAGATGCTACAAGGTGCCTGGGGAAGAGTGTTTTCTTCACATGTAACATACTCCAGTGGGACCCTGGGATTCTTTTTGTCTTTGTAATTATTTAAATCCTTCTCAAACCCAAAATTAAAGAACTACTCACAACTTTTAAGCAAAGCATGGCATAGGAGGTTACTACTGTATGGATCAGTGGAATGTGAAATATTTTTCCATACTGAAGAGTTTAGTTTGGGATTTTCCTAAGAAATTACACAACAAAACAACATCAAATAACAGAAGTGAAGGATGAGGGATAGGACCTCCTGGTATCAATTTCAGATCTTTTTGCTCTTGGCCATTGTGTTCTGTGCTCCTTTTCATAATCTGTGAGTGTCAGAGTTTCTCTTCAGTCCTGATTTTTCTCAGTTATTCCTAGAAAAACAAACAGGAAATAAGATTTATATTTAAGACAAAACTGTTTGAAAGTGATGGAGGAAAATATAAAGGTGACAGTAGTGCTTTGTATTGTAGACTTTCTTGTGTGCAGTGAATAGGGTCATTTCCAAAGAGCCTGAGTTATGGAAGAGACTAATTGTGAATTCAGTTGACTTAGAGTTCAGGCAGTAAGGGTAAGTACCTTTGATCAGGGGTGGCAGCCTTGGCAAATCCTCAAACCCTCAATGAAATTTTATCCTGGCACATACAATATACTCTGGCACGTAAGACCTGTGCTCAAATGAGGGAGTAAACCCTTTGTGTTTTCATGGTTAATACGAAATTATTCCAGGCTGCAAAGCATCCCTGTGGCTGGCACGTGGGACTCAGCTGCGGGCGGGCTGCACGTGCTGGCAGGTTAAGTAGGTCTGGCAGGAGCCAGGCAGAGGACAGCCATGGTTTTCAGGACACCAGAAAGTTGTTTCTGTGAACTAGTTCAGTCATCTTTTGTGGGGATAATTCTGTGAATGGAAGGTGCCTGAATGCTCTGGACAGGATGGGAAAAGAGAAGGTCCTAGAGGAAGGAGCAGCATGTGAAATGGCCTTTCACATTTCCCCAGAGACTTACAGCGAGGCTTTGCAGCTGTGGAGGCAGGAATAGGTTGTACCTCAGCACAGAATGTCACTGGATTTAATTTCTTCGAACTTGCTAAGTGCTTTTCAGCACTTCAAATTTCTGTAATCCCCTGAAGTTGTGCGGTGTGTGCGTGTAGCACAGCTGGCACTGCTGGGGTAGCAGAGGAGGCAGCTCAGGAAAAGCTGCTCTGAATAGGTTGGGGTTGGTTTTAATAAAGTGGCTCCAAAATGAGAAGGGGAAAGAATAAAAACACAGGTTATACTGCTCATGCGCATCAGGTGGGCAGAGGGGGAAGCCAGGAGGACATGGATATGGTCCTTTGTCTTTTGCAAAGCAAATTGTAAAAGTTAATCAGGTCGTGAAAATATTCTGCAAAATTTCCTTTTCATGATTTTAAGCCCCTGGAAGGTAGCAGCTTTTTGATATAGTATATAAGATCTCTCTGCTAAATGCTTCCAAAATAAAAATTATTTTGTAAAATTTCATCAAACTTATCTTTTTGAAAGGTGCAGTTGAAATAATGAACTTGCTTTGTGAATTTGGCAAGGAACAGCACTGTGTGTAAATGCATTTAGGTATACAGTCTCGTCCTGATTTTTTTTTTTGATTGTTATATAAACGTTCTAAATTAAAACAGGTTAGATTGAATCATGCTGTTTACTGACCTAGTACACCAGACTTGATCATTTAAACTGTCTTTAAAATCTTGGTGCACGTGTCTGATTAGTATGTTAGCTTCTGCAGTCAGTGCAGTCTGAATAAATGATGTAGAAATGTGCCATGTGCATGAAAAATCTGTATCTTCGAAGCTTAAAGCTAAATCCCTTGTTTATGAAATCTTTCCATATATGAATTTTGTATTTTATTTGGGAGATGGCCACATGAGTTTTGTGGGAGGAGTATATAACAATTAATATTCTCTGATAGCCTACATGATAAGCCCCCCAAAAGTACATAAAGCTATGAACACCTTTTTTTAACAGGCCTTGAAGACTGCTGAGGAACACACCATTTGAATCATTTAAGCATTAAAATAGTAATACCCATGGAAGAACCACAAGACTTACCCGAACAACCAGTAAGTAAATTTTAAAAAGACTAAAAATGAAAATATAAAACAAGTTGGTGATCTCACAAATTTGGTGTACACCTTTTTAAATTAATACTGGAAAAGAAGGCTTATACTTAGTATGTTTATCCTGAGGACAGAAAGCATTTTGTTGTTAATAAAATGTTCTGTACATTTAATTTACTATAACTGTGTAGGCAATAGTAATAAAGAAATAGTTATGTATACTTGAACTCTGTGATGATTCTATGCAAAATAATTACTTGTTGTGCTCAGAAAACCAGACTATTTCAAGCCTGTTGTAGAAAAAATAAAATTCACTATTTTAGGGACAGAAGCAGCATGCTGCTTATTACAGGGTATATAGTTGTTAATTCTTCTTGGGCTTGAGATCTTGGAAAGATCCTGTGATCCATTGTTTCCACAAGTGGAAGGCATTTTTTAATGCTTAATTTAAAAGTACGTTGGAGTAGGGAAGCATGTCTGAAGGTTAAAGTTGCTATATATTTGTGAAGTATTTGCAGTACTGTTTGCATTATCAATAACTGATATTATCACAGAAGTGTTGCATGGAGAGTTATCAATACAGTATGAAAGGAATTAAATTAGTGTATCTAAAACATAATAGCATAGGAATTACGCAGAAATGTTTGTATTAATGTTCTGTTCTCAAAATAAACCTGATGCAAACTAAACAAGAAATTACCAAGTTACCATGGGAGTGAATCTCATGGTAATGTTGTAATCTTGGAGACCTTGTCAAATGCACATAGAAACAGAATAACGGTGCTTGAGGCCACTTTGGGTGTGTTCTCATTGAAAAGATTTTGATGCCTTTTTAATGTGAGAATTTTATGTTCTTCAATTAAACTAGTTAGAAAATACATCGTAATGTCGTTTTTGCAGTTTTATGACTTAGGAACAAAGTTGAATGAAATGGAAATGTAAATTTACAATTCTTCAGAACCTGGCTTGCCACAGCCTGCAGGTGATGGGCCTGAGTAATAGCTGCAAAATGTGAAAGTAAGCAGCAAAACCATATAGTTTCTACTCCAGCTATTTGAGGAATTTAAAAATGAATTATCTGTAATGGAAAAAGGAAATATCTCTAATTACATCCTTATATAATGAAAAATGTCTTTATTCTTCAGGGAATGAGAGATAAGGTACAGCTGATTTTCAGTGTAAGCGTCCTTTAAGCAGATTCTGCAATAATATTCAGCTGGTAATTTCTTTTAAGTACCTGATTCCAGTCAGTCATTCTGTGACAGAATATGAGACCAGATGGATCACAATCAATAAGTGAGGCAGTAGTTTTGGTATAGTGGCAAGTTCTTGCAGGAGGAAATGGAAAAGAACATTTTTTTTTTCTTTTTTGAATATTGAGACCATTCCTGAAACTCATGAATTTTCTTAATGTAAAAAAATAAAAGGAAACTGAGATCAGCTTTGCAAAATCCTGCAGCGGAATCACCCAGCACTGATGTTGTGCACATTTCTTTCCCATATGATTTTGTTTTTCTTAAGTCACAAGAACAAGATTAGTAAGTTACTTTAAAGAATAATGTGTATGGCAAACCGGTGATGACTGAAGACAGAAAGGAGCCTGTAGAGTAGTCATCAGACTTTGAGTTCAATGTATTTTACTTTAAAAAAAAAACAAACTAAAAAAGTTGGGTGATTTTCTTACGTTGGTATGGACTGACAGTAAAGATTGGTTCAAAAATGTGTCTTTTCTAACTCAGTGTTCACTCAGACCTCTACTGCTGTCTGGCATGTTGTACAGCCATAGCTTTTGGTCCCTGATTTTTGAGTGTTTCTTCCCTCTTCAAATCTAAATTAGAATGGAAACAATTTCTGTGCGCACTGCAGGGCTAGAAAACAGAATCAGAATTTATAATAAATTATTAATCTGGATTCGTTTTTAGAAGTGATCTCTCACTTGTTGAATGCATTGTGGGTGGGGGTAGTTAATTTTTATAATATTCATTCGATTCTTAATGTTAGAAAGTGACAAAATGTTTTTTATAAAGCACAGTGAACTTGTGTGAGCCTCACTGCAGACACCCAGTGGGTCGCTGTGTATTTGGAACGACTGCTCACTCACATGAGACAGCAAGGGCAAGCCTGGGGCCATGGTGGGGAGAGCAGCGTGTTGGAAAGGGCTCCAGAAAGACACAGTTTTTTCTTAATTGAAATTGGCAAGAGGTTGGCGATAATATTCCTTGTCCCTGAGTGTGTGCTGCCCTCATCTCCAGCCACAGCAGCACAGCTGTGCTCCACCGTGGCTTGGGCAGCGTTGTCTCCAAAAGTCATTGCCTTGCTCGGTGGTGAGCTGGGAGTGAGGAGTGTCCAGGTGCCTGCTTGGGCTTGGAAATTATCTATGAATGTCAGTCAGAATTGGATTCATTTGCAGAGTATCTGTTCTCTTGATGTCAGGAAGAAAACTTTATGGCTCAATAAAAATGACTGACCTCCAGTCCTTCTGAGGCAGAAACAGAGCTTTTCAGCATGAAGAAGTACTTGAATTTGCAGTCATAGAAATTTGTGGTTTTGGGGGCAGGGATCAGCTAGAATCTGTCATTTGGCTTCTTTTTCTTTCTGCCTTTTTTTCTTTTTTCCTTTCAAAAATCAAACTAAGCCACAAACTGGTGGAAAATAGAAAGATGAAGGTAGGAGCGAAGATGTACCTTAGGAGACGTCACTCGTAGTACAGCTGAACAGCTTAGAGAGGGAACCTCTGGAGCTGCTAAAGCTGAAACATGAATCCGTGAGGTAGACCCCAGCCTGATAACACCGTGAGCCCTTTTTGCCCCTCTGCCTCCCAACTCCACTTGCCCAACAGGAGTTCACCCTTATGTTACCACTCTTTTCATGCACATTTTGACCTCTCATAGTCAAATTGCATTTTCCTCACCTTTTATTTATATTCACCTGAGAATGAAAATGTGAATAACACAGTTAAAGGTTTTTTCTTTGCAGTCCCTGCAAGCTGGTAGCTAGCATGTACCTTCCCAGACCCCTTTTCACAGAAGACATGTGCTAAACAGTGCTTGAGTGCCCTGCAGGGGCTGGGATGGTGCTCATGTATCAAGCCTGGCATCTAAAGGTGCTCAAGAAACATGAAAGGCTGTAAAACTTCCTGCTTAGAGGGAGAAGGTGTGGAAAGAGAAGCCTGTGTATCCCAGGACGCCAGGCTACACGAACTCACTCTGTAGGCATTCTGCTGAGAGTTTCACAGTAATGTTTGTAGCCTGCACACAGAAAACTGAATTTGTGTTCAAGCCAGTGCTGTCTGTGGTGTAATTACCCTGTTCAGGAACAGGGTCCAGCTGGCACCAACAAAATCAGAATAAGTGCTGTATTGGTTTTAGTCAGGAATCAAAACTCTTAATTTATTACAGAAAAAGTATTCATGTTTCTATCTTTATGCAATATTAAAACACGGGGGGAAGAGCAAAGTCTATGGTTGTAGTGCTGAATTTATGCAGAATAAGACTTTCTTAAAACTTACGACTGTTTTACTCAATTTCCACAAAATTGTCCTTACCAGCTGTTTTTGTGGCTGCGTATCTCAGCACCTGTTACTTACATAACTAACATGACAATTCTGCTATACAAGATCCATCGTTAGCTCTTGTTTTCTAGTTAGGAAAAGGTTTGTTTCGAGATGAAGAGCTCATGGTTACACTGGTGAGTTCTGGAGTGCAGGACAAGGCTGTGTATTTATTTATCCACCACTGTGAGCCCTCCAACTTGTGTTAATTGTGGCTCTGAACATTTTTGTCTTCGCAGGTGAAAAAAGCCAAGATGCAGGAATCCAGAGAACAGAGCCTGAGGTACGGGATTTTAAATTTGATTTTAGCGTGGACCAGTTCTTTATGGTCTTTTACAATTACAAAGCTTTCAGTTTAGAAGCTTGCCTCTTGTTTTATTTTTTACAGAGCTGGGGCAAATATAGTTGCATTTGTATTTGGTATAATTTTGGTTAAGTTCCCAATAAAAAGAATTAACTGGCCCTTTGGTATAAAGCTTTTATGAAAGTGGCTACAGAGAGTCTTAATGTCATCATCACGCCCATGTTTCACAGAATGTGGTGGGACTGTCATGTACTGCACATAACATGCATTTAATTTGGTGAGACTTGGGATATTTTAATGTGTGCTATGATTCTAAGTGAAACTGTGTGGATAACTGCTTTGAGAAATGAAACGCTCTTGAATTGGTAGCCTCTTCTATTTAAAGCTGTTGTGTGATTTTATTTTTAGCCTCGGTAGATGCTTTCTGATGGGTACTGTATTTAGGAGTTAACTATTATCATTACTACTTGTAATGAGAATAGCTGTATTAGGATTTATTCTGTTTCTCTGAGTAGCAGCAAATACAGTGAAGAAAGATTTCTTTTTGGAGTCTCTGCCATCCCATTAGGAGCAAGGAGGAGCCTGCCATTTCTGCAGGAGTGGACATGGTATATCCTAAAAGTTAGAAATTTGAATTAATCACGCAAGCTCCCTTTCTGGCCCGTCTGAGGTCCGAGGAATCACATCCTAGGGAGGGTTTTATCCCCACTCTTGGCTACAAAGGGCCCGAGGGCAGCATGGACAGGTCTGAACGTGTTGGGATGCTCTCCCTTCTCCCTCTGTGTCACCCTGCTTCAGCACGACCACAGCTTCTCTACAGGCGCAGGGAGCTCAAGATTTGAGTGTAAACATTCTTGTATGGTATTTAAAAATAGAAGAGAGGGGAAGGATAAAGTTGCATTTCTATCTTGATTAAATATTCTGCCTCTATTTTAATAAAACTATACATGATTTTAAGTTTTACCAATGGATTAGTTTAAAAGAATTTATTGCACCTGTTTCTCCCACTCCCCTATACTGCTGGGAGTGGAGGAGAGAAAGAAAGTCAGGAGTTTAGTTGAGCCCAGAAAGCAGGGAGGGGTGGGGCAAGGTGTTGTTAGATTTGGGTTTATTTCTCATACAGACTCCTGCTCCCTTTGCAGGTCAGCTCAGGCACCTTTAGGCTCTTCCTGAGAATTTAATTTGCTCATCCAACACAAAACTGTGCAGTTGGTTTTGTTGAGATGCTGAGTAGAATCAGGTCGTGGAGGGTGGCAGAGAGCTCTGTGCTTGGTGCACACCTGAGCTACAAGCAGAAGTCTCCCATCAGCAGCAATAAACAGTTACCTTGACTCCTTCACCTTGAGAAACTGCAGTCTGAGGATGTCAGAACAGCACACAGATGGCTCAAAACCTCATGAACAGCTGTGTTGCAGAACTAGCAATAATAAAACTAAAGCCGAGAAGGCAATCATCAAGGAAAAACCAGTTTCATTCAGAAATTACCTGTACTTCCTACTCTGTACCAAAAGCATTCTGAACAAAGCAGCATTGACGTGGAACTGGAACAGTGCAGGACAAATCCAAAATAATCC
This sequence comes from Dasyornis broadbenti, assembly GCA_013397935.1. Classification (NCBI taxonomy): domain Eukaryota; kingdom Metazoa; phylum Chordata; class Aves; order Passeriformes; family Dasyornithidae; genus Dasyornis; species Dasyornis broadbenti. Next base: position 1,107,295 of record VZRN01001640.1, on the reverse strand, counting down.
AGTAACCTGTGAATATTTAAGTACAGAAGCAGCCCCCAGTACAAGGATGTTTCAACACTGGTCTTCAGGGGCAAACCCAGCAGTGAGGCAATGCCATGGGCAGGGGAGCCTTGACAGCAGAGCTGCACACACCACTGCTGGCAGCACTTCCTTGGCTGCTGCAGCCTGGGGGAATGGAGAAGTCAAGGAGTGTTTGTCACAGAAGCCACCCCTGCAGTCCTCCCTCTACCAAAGCCTGGCCACTCAAACCCCGTATAGTTTGATGTCTAATTCCTCCTGCAGATCTCTCTCACAGAATCTCTGCATGAAATAGGAAAGCACACAGGGCTGAGTTCTCTGAAAAGTTAGTTTGCCTTGGTCAGAAAGGTTGAACCCAGGGATTATGATGCCCAGGGATATTAATTTAACAGTTCATAATGCTAATACTGAGCCTTTGTTGTCCTGGCAGTCATGTGAGCAACACAGAAGTCAGCGATCAGAAACCTGAATCTTCAAACCTTGGTTCAAACCTTCCCATATCCAGTGAGAGTGAGTATCTCTGGAGTTCTGCTCCCATTGTCTTTCCTTGTGTCTTTCTCTGGTATCATGCTTCAGCAACCACAAGCTTTGTCTCCTACTTGTAATCCTCAGCCTGCCCTCAAAATCAGTTGTAAAGTGAACATTTCCTGTAGTGTTTACAAAGTATTAATGCCTGACGGTAAGGAAATATCTGTTTCTAATAAATATTTTTGTGTCACTGCCCCCCCAGCTTGCTGTTGGGTGCTTTTGAGTACTTCTGTGTATTATCTGCTTAGACATGATTTTTCTTGAGGGTTGAGTCACTATCAATTATAATGCCTATTGTAAACATGTTTTATAAATCATTATCTCTACACAGCTGGTTGGATCCCTTGTAGCAATATGCCATACACTTCATCTTAGACTCTGAATTGTATTGAATGTCTGCAGAAAGCTCTTAGGAAATAAACAGGAAACAGGCAGGAAATACAAAGATTGCATAGTAAGTGAAAAGTGGAGTGTATCCTTTCTTCTGGTAAAAGAGTGCTGGAAGTTATTAGGAAAGTCAGACTCCTGTATGAAATACCTTTGACTGCTGATACATATTTCTAAGTATAAATCAGCTTATCTTAGCTGAAAGTATGTAAGGTGTAACTTTCCATTGTAATTGATTTAATCTTCGCTATTTTAATTCACGTACTGTGATGTTGCAGGAGTTACGAGACATTTCAGCCTGCAAAACTTGCTGCCTAACTTGATAAGCCATGTACAAATCCCAGAAATTGCATTCAGTATTATTGTGGGATTTTTTTGCTTTTTTACACCACTACCTAATTCTTTATATGCAATTTTAAAAATAAGAATTCTAGAAATATCATTACTACATAACTATTCAGATGAATATTGACATTCTGGAAAAAAACCCTACAAATCGTAAACATTTTTGCAGAAGGGATGTGGCAACATCTGACAAGTGTTAAAGAAAAGCCTTTAGGTCCAAAAGTTCTCAGTTTGTGTTTTGTGTTGTGTCCTTGTGCTACGTGGGCTTCACACCATTAGTAACGACAAACACTGGAGAGCAGAGGAAGGTGATGCATGGACCGTTTGGAAGGTTCAGTGCATGTGGTTGATGGTTTGTACTTCCCGGCTGCTTGTGTTCAGATTACACTAACAGAAGATTATTGAGGTGGCAGAATGAACCTAGGGGTTAGGGTTGCCTGTGGTGTCCGTCTTGCTCTCCTCAGTGTAACTCAGGAGTGGTCATATAAGAGCATTAATGTAGGACTGTTCAGATATGGAAAGCCCAACTCTTTTAAGCACATTATTGGCATCTGGATCAAATCCCAAGGCGGAGTGTGCTGTCATCTGTGACCACATGCCGTTTTGAAGCCTGTTAATTGAGTCGCTCCAGAGGGAGAGGGAAAGAGTGGTGTCTTGTAATGGTAGTGATGGGGAAGCTGGACCCCAGGGCCCACACAAGGGCCCACACTGTTAGCCTGAATTACCTCCTGGGCAAGCCCTGGGTGATTTGTCTGCTTTCAAAGGGGAATCAGCTGGATCCATAGCAGTGCAGGTGTATTTACTAAGGGTTTGGATATGGTGCTTCTAGATCCAAACTGATACTGTGCAGATACACAGTCACAAAAGTTGTAGGTCCCAGCAGCAAACTGCACTGTGGTGGTGACTTGTACCAGAGAGGCTGCATGGGGCCAAATGCTGTGCTGGGGTCCTGCCCATCCTTGCTGTCCTAGTTTGATGGACAGCTGAGTATTTAATCAGGTCAGCTCATGTGAATCCCGGAGTTGTTTAATGGCTGTTGGATTAAGCCATAGCAGCCCCAGTACCCTTCTCCACCCAGCCTGGAATGCTGTAACAGAGCTATCTCACAAAAGGTGTACTAGAGCCATAGGCTTTGCTGAGTGAGAACATTTGAAACATTTCTGCTGCGGGTTGCCAGCTGAGCCACTCTGTCTTACCAGTTTCAGAGTGCAATTGCTGTGGATTTATTCAAGCAGAAAAATGGAAACATCTGGTTAAATGTAACTACTGGATTACTTTAGAGGAAATTCTGGGCCTTGTGCACTGCAGCTGTGCTTCACTGGATGTGTGTGATTAAGTTCATTCAGCTGGAGTTGTTCCTTTTTACAGGAAAGAGAGATTGCTGGAGCAATGCATGGGTAGAGTATGTAGGGGAAGAGGAAAACTTGGCAAAACAGGTGTTTGGTCTCTGCTCCAGGACACAGAAATGTTACTCTTGGTTCAGATGAAGCCCCTTCAGCAAATATGCAGGTTTTTGGGGAGGACTGAAGTCAAAGGTTTTTTTATGACAATTGCAAAAAATTTTGGTACCAGCTGATAAAGAGCACTGTTACACAGGGAGGAATAGTGCAACTGACTGATCGACCTGCTGTGAGCTGGCAGAACATTTTTGTGCCAGTTTAGTTGTGTGCTTATGAGAATTTGCTTTAAAACATATATTCAGGGCACTAAAACTCTTTGTAAATCCTGTGTGTTGACTAAAATGTACCATGAGTATTGATATTTGTCTTTATTTGTTGGGTTTTGAAAGCATCTCTGTAATTACACAAACTTTTTTTTTTCAGTTATGACATGCACTGATTATATCCCAAGGTCATCAAATGATTATACCTCACAAATGTATTCTGCAAAGTAAGTCAAGTAATTGTTAACTGAATTCTGTAACTCTTACTTCTTTCTGAAGTAATCTGTTTGTATCTTTATGCATTTCTGTAATACTGTAAATCCCACTACTGGCAGCAGGTACTCATTGCTGAGGACACTGAACTTACAGAATTCACCTTTTGGATTTAGTGACTGTCGTTTTATGATCACAGAGATAAATGTTCCCCTTCAGGTAATTTACAACATGATAGTCTTGGTGAATAATGCACGTAATATTAGTCAAGTAAACAAATTGAACATAAATATAAGGGGAATATAAAATTTTCTCATCATTCACTGTGTTTAGGGATCTTCATTCTTCCGTTTGAAGCAGGATAGACCTTCACCCCTGCTCCTTGTTTTTGTGTAGTCTCTGTGTGTGTCCCATTGGTTCTTACACATACCACTGTGTTAGAGTAGCTCTAGGGTCTGGTGTGGTAAGGCATGATAAGAGGGACTAACTACTCGTGCCTGTTGGAGTGGGGAGTTTGTCCTTCCCAACTCACCTTGCCTCTCAATCCTGGGTGAGCGCTGTTGCTCTGGCACCATGGAGGAGGGAGTTTCCCTGGTGTCACCGCAGGAAGCTGGCGGCATCTATTAAATCAAGATCCTGCCTTGAGAAGCACAAGGAGCTTATTGCGCTAAGAGGTCATGTCAATCTGAATAGTTTCTTCTTTCTGGAGCAAGTTTTTAATGTTTCTTCTGGTTTGGAGACTGAAAGATGCTTAATGTAAACAGTTCTTTCTGACTTTTGTTCTCTCTTTTCACTAAGGCCATATGCACATATCCTTTCTGTACCAGTATCGGAGACAGTGAGCCCTTACCCTGGTCAGTACCAAGCACTACAACAGTCCCAGCCCTACACCATCTACCCCCAGACCACCCAGACCTACGGACTACCTCCTTTCGGTAAAAAGTGACTTTTCAAAGACTTTTCAGTGCCTGCAATTATTGTCTTATGTCTCATTAAAAAGCTGATGTTACGCTTAACCAGGTGTCTTGGAGAGAAGGGTTTGTAGGAGAGCACACGTGTAGCTTGAATTGTGGATGGGCACTGACCTCTTGATGAGACTTCAACTTATAAAATAAGATTTCTTACAAAGGTGTTTCTTTGGGTGTCTCCCCATGAAGGTTGCCATATGGTTGTTGGTTTGGGATCATAATTGTCTCCAGTTGTGGTATAGCTATGTTTGTGCAGTTTCCTTGTTAGTGAAATGACACAACACCCCATGCTGTAACTTCTCTGCTTAAGGTGTTTATCCTTTCCTGTTTGTTGTCCATGATTTATTTCATCTTTCACCAAATGAGAGTTTATGCTAAAATGTCTCCAAGTTTACTAGGCAAATGATTTGCTTAATTTTCTCTAATAACTAAGCCCTCTTGATAGCCATTCCAGTCTTTGCAAATGCTTGAAGGGTCAGAGTTGTGTTGTCACTAAAACTCCACTATGGGGTTTAAGCTCTCCACCCTGTGCATGGGTGGGGAAACACACCTCTAGGGTGTTGGACTGCTTTAGAAGATAATGGCTGACTTTCTCCATGGTGTATAAAGGGCCCTGAGGGTGAGTAGTGCAGATAGAAAATTATGTAAATTCTGAGTGGGTTAGCTAGTGAAAGGAGCTGCCTGGTCTTTTGTTATATTGTGTATTTTAGAATCATAGAATATCCTTAGTTGGAAGGGACCCACAAGGGTCACCAAATCCAACTCCTGGACCTGCACTGACACTCCAACAATCCCACCCTGGGCATCCCTGGCAGCGCTGTCCAAATGCTCCTGCAGCTCTGGCAGCCTCAGGGCCGTGCCCGTTCCCTGGAGAGCCTGAGCAGTGCCCAGCAGCCTCTGAGGGAAGAACCTTTCCCTGATCTCCAGCCTGAGCCTGCCCTGGCCCAGCTCCAGCCCTTCCCTGGCTCCTGTTCCTGTCCCAGGGAGCCGGGATTGGAGCTGCCCCTCAGGAGGAGCTGCAGCCCCGCTGAGCTCTGCCCTCAGTGTCCTCTGCTCCAGCTGGACACACCAAGTGCCCTCAGCTGCTCCTCCTGTGACCCCTTCAGACCATTCACCATCCTCATGGCCCTCCTTTGGACACTCTATTAGCTAGAGATCTTTCATGTATTGAAATCGCCCCAGCACTTGAGCTGAGGCTGCTCCAGAGCAGAGCAGACCAGAACAATCCCCTCTCTGGCCCAGCCAGCAATGCTGTTCCTGATGCCCCCAGGACATGGATGTCCCTCCTGGCTGCCAGGGCACTGATTACTTACGTTCAGCTGGCCATTGACCAGAACCCCCAGGTCCCTTTCCTCATGCTGCTCTCCAGCCTCTTGTTCTCCTCTCTGTACAAGCAGCCAGGATGTTAAAGTGTCAGGCATTGAGGGAAAAAAACCAAACCATGACTGGCTATCTCCACACACATATCAAATTTTAGAACTGATTATTAAAAATGAACATTTTAACTTCACTTTTCATCTTCAATGTTGCCCAGCTTGGTTTCATATATAACTATTATATAATGTTGCCAGCTCTCAAAAAATGGAAGGTAGCAGAGGCTGTTTTATCCCTTAGCACACAACAGTGATGAGAGGGGAGAGCATCACCCCCCTGTGCAGGGAACCTGGGAGAACACCCCGGCTGCCCATGGAAGTGGTGGAATCACCACCTCTTGCAGTGTTCAAAAACCATACGGTTTAGTGATGGACATAGTGTTGGTGCTGGGTTAATGGTTGGACTTGATAATATTAAAGGTCTTTTCCAACTTTAACAATTCTGTGATTCTGAGGAGCTGTCTCAGGGGCTTGTGGTCATGCCGCACAACCATATGAACTGAGCCTTTTGCAAATTTATCTGTAGTGCTAAAATCTTGGTACCTTGATGTGTGTAAGGATGAATTTTTCTTTATTTAAAGAATTAGGTGTCTTTGAATAAAAACAGCTACATTTCTGGCTTTTGTTAGTTGAGAGAGCATGGGTTTTCCTAAAGGTTACCAAACAATTGATTTGTCATGATACATTTGAAAGATGTGTAGGAAGGACCATAAATGCAGACTTGGCTTTATTAAACATAAGTTAAGTTACTAATACTGTAATTACTAATGGCTGCTGGAACATACTCCTTACTGAGTGCCTGCACCTTGGTTTCAGGGCCTTGTTGCACTGTTTTTTGCTGTATCTGAGCAGTGGCTGATGGTTTCCTTTGCTTCATTTACTTGGTGTTTCTCGATAGTTTGTTGTGCGTGGTGCACTGAGGCTGCTTAGTATGCTCTTGTGTGTTTTAATGTGTCACCTGTTGGTTTTTTTAAGGGCAAATATTTGTAAATATGTGGAGTGCTCCAGTGAAGTTGTTTTAAAAGGTGGTTTAGAATCCTACAATTTTGGAGGGAAGAAGTGACGGTGCAGGGGTTTTATTGGTGTGTTGTGTGTGTGATATTTTGTTGGTGGCAGTAGTGGTGGCTATATCTGGGGGGAGTGTTTATTTTTTAAATCCAAAGGTTCTGGAATGCAGGGGTACTCCTCTGCTTCAGTATTATACTCTACATGTAACACTAGAAATTATTCTGAAGACCTGGAAAGAGATCCGCATTTTCTGTTAACTTTGAAGGAATTTGTGTCTGTAAAACATGCAAATGTGATCAGTTACTGAAATGTCTGGTGTGAATTTTGAGGTCTGCTGTTAAACACCTGAATTTTCAGGGTGAAATCAAATGTTAGGAAGATGTTAAAAGTCATTATTTATAGTACTGGAAATCATACTGTAGTGGTACCTGCTGAGCCATACTGAGAAGATGGACCTTGCAAGGTGTGATGGAGAGGTGGAGGGTAGAAGACTGAATGTGCACACTGCAGAGGGAATTCTGGAGTTTGTTTCTGCTCACAAAATCTCCAGTGAGCAGGTTAGGGCCAACAACTTGGTGAGATGTTTTACCAGCACCAGAGGGCCTGTTTCAGAGGCTGGTGTGTTTTTCTACTATGTATTTATTTCTATGCCAGAAAGAAGGCACTGTGGATTATCTAACTGGAACAAACCAGTATGAAATTCAAGCAAGCTGACAAATACAAGCATAGTCTTGAGGTGGCTGAAGTCAGGATGCTACTTCTGTAGAAGAGGTGACCTATGCTCTTGCTGATTTGTCAACTCTCTTGGTGTTCTAGTGCTTTGTTCTGCATGGAATGCTCTGTGGTCTGGAGATATTTTATTAAAGAAGTGTTAAAAATAAGAGTAGTGGTGTCCAGGCTGCATTACGTGTAGCTGTAAGTTGGTGTTAGAAACACCATGGATGTGATGGTTTGCATTAACTCAAGAAAAACCTACAAGTGATGGGCTGTCCTGTGTGGGGCCTTTCCATGTACGTAGATGTGTGCTGTGACATTCTGTGACATACAGTGCTGCCATTGAACATAGAAGAGTCTCATTGCCACTCTCACAGCTTCTTCTAGCATCCTTGAGGCTGTGCTAGCTTATAATGCTGTCCTGCAGAATGAGAGGGGAAGGACGTGCCACCAGGCCAGGTGTGTGCCTTGCTGTACAGAAAGTAGGATGTGTCTGTGACAAGAAGACAGTCATGGAAGGCGGGGGCTGAAATATGCCTTAGCACATGATCTGAATCAGCTCCTGCGCTGGCACCCAGCCAGTGCTGCCAACACCTCTGCATGTGTCTGACCTGGCATGCCACACTCCCTGTGTGGTCATCATCCCATAGCATTCAGGGTGGGTTTGTGTTTCACGGTCAGGTTGTTTGGCACTTCTGCATGTCATGTGACCATCACATTTTGTTCCTGTTTGCTCGTTGTCCCTCTGTTTTGTGCCATAAGGAGCTTCTGGTTACTGTCCCCTGTAAAAACTGCTCACCCATTTGGGGACGGTGGCACTCCCTTTCCAGACTAAACAAAGACAGCTACTCCCACTCTCCTTAGAGGATCTGTTTCCCATATGTTATGTTCTGGAGTTTCTGCAATGTATCTACAGTCTTTCTTAAATCAGCCTTTCCTTTTTGTTTGTTCATTATTGAGGTTCTGGAGATTTGAAACCTTAACAAATACGCAACTTGAGAGTCAAAGAATCAAACCCTGGGGTGGCTGTACAGAAAGGAGTGATTTAAGTTGACTCATAGGTGTCAATTTGAGATCAGATATGTAAATAAATCAAAGGGCTGTTGCAGAATTTAATTCTGACAAAGTTGTAGCATGGAGCAACCTCTTGGAGCTGCTGCTTTGTCCAGCTCGATGGAGTCTCCCATGTCTTGTAGGTAAGAAACCTAGAGCTTAGAGCCCATGGCTTATCATGCTAGAGCGGGTGAAGGGCTGCAGGTGGCTTCTGCAGCCTTGGTACTGTTTTTGGGGAGTTTAAAAAGGAGGGTGGTCTTTCTGATGGCCCTGAACTGTGTCTAGCTCCAAACGTCCTTTGTCCTCTGCTTTGCACACTACTGCTTGTTTTCAAGTAGATTCTCTCAAAATATTTCTGCTTTCTAACCAGGGCCAAGGAGAACTGTCTTTGTCTTTGGCTGTAGATTTGGAAACACTCAAATGAAAGCCTGAAGAACCCTGAAGAGTGAGGCCTGAGCTGAGCTGCCTCAGTCAGACTCTGGCACCCATCAGTGCAGTGACCTCAACCTTAACACGGCACCTGAGCTGAACCACGCTGCTAAGTGTGCCCTGTACACATAATTATGGTCACTCTGCTCTCTGTGCTGTGCCCAGGGTTGTTACAAAAGCTTTCCAAAACAGCAGGAAATCTAGAAGAAACATTTGGATTTTTTTTTTTTTGAGCTCTACATTTGTTGTTGTCAGTCTAGGAAAATTACTGACTTGTGGCTTGTTTTAAAATATTCAACCCAAAGCCCAGTGAGGTAGTTGAAATGTCGAACTTGGCCTGCATAGATCCCAACTTCAGCCTCACTGTGTAACAGCTGATGTCACATGCAGTGCTGTGCAGCTCAGTCCAAAATCACAGCGATTGGCAGGTCCCTTATCTGCACGGGGCAGTGAATCTTAGTGATACAAACAGGTTTTTAGTTAAAAGCTTTGCAAATTAGTCTTCTTGGTGCTTTTCATTTTCTCTTTTTCAGCCATTTTGTCACCAGCTCTAATCCCTGCACAGCCTGACAGTCAGCGCTTACTATTGCCGAAATTAAATATTTTCCATGCATCATTTGTTATTTGCTTTTATGATGAGCAAAAACCTTAATCTGAGGTCACAGCATGCTGTTTGGTCCCAGCATATTTGTTTGTAACTGGTCCGATTTATCTGATTCAGGTGCACTGTGGCCAGGTATGAAACCTGAAAGTGGTTTAATTCAGACTCCATCTACAAGTCAGCACAGTGTTCTTACCTGCACTACAGGGTTAACCACAAGCCAGCCCAGCCCAGCACATTATTCTTATTCCATTGAAGGTAACTTGGCATGGTTTTTATCTGCATCTCTCTCCCCCTGACTCAGTCCAGATACCAAACTATAGAGGCTTGCATGCGTGTTCTTGGTTTGTGCATGCTTCTTCATGCTTTGCCTCTTTCCTCTTTGTGCCTGTGTGTGTCTGGGTTTGTGTTTGCTCCGTACCTGTGTGTGCACCAGGCTGGCTCGTTGGTGCCATGCTGCTGGGCTGAACAGGGTGAAGAGCAAATGGGAAGGGGAGAGGAGACTAAATGTTGTGTTCTTGCATGCTTTACTGGGAATGCTCTTGCATTTCTCTTTGTGGTCTTTAGCTTGATGTCAGGAAATACGCTGACTGAAGTTGGATTTTTAAACATTTGTTTTTAATTCTTTCTGGAGGTAGATGGCTCTTGCATATCACACACACGCTTTGGGTTGGTAGATCTGCTAAGGAAGTGAATTTCTCAATATGGAACTAGCATACAAATATTACAGTTGCTGCAAGTGCTACATCTAAGAAGGCAGGTGCTGAATTTCACCAAATTCTACGGCAGTTTTGAAGAGTGAATGTGCCAGATAGCTAAATAATGGAATATTGTTGCTTATGGCAAATATGTGCAAATTGATACCTTTTCTTTAGGCTGTATTTTTGCCATTTATGTTTTGATGACGAGTTGTGAAAATTTGTCTCTTTTTCTGAAGATTTTATAAAGCATTTCAGGAATTCATATTCTATTTCTTGTGGAATATTTTCACAGAATAATACAGGGACTACAGGAAATTTTTAGTTCAGCTTCCTCCTCAAAGAGCAGTTGATACAGAATTCAGAACCAGGTTGCTCAGAGCTTTATCCAGTTGGGTCTCCAAAACCTCTGAGACTGGAAATTTTGCCAAATCCAGGGCCTGACTGTCATTATGATGCAACATTTTTCTTTTGTCAGCTCAGAGCTTTCCCACTTTCACATTCTGACCATTTCTCTCCTCCTGCTGCTGCACACCTGCAAAAAGAGCCTGTGTCTGTCCTCTCACTAATGGCCATGCAGGTACCAGCAGGCTGCAGCAGGTCCCCAAAGCCGCCTCCTCTCCTGCCTGGACAGTCCCTCTCCCCTGAAATGCCCCTTGCAGGGCACATGCTCCGGATCCCTGATTGATTCCGTGACTCTTTACCATTGAATTCTATCAACATGTTTCTTCTGCCTGAGGCCCCAAACTGGATGTGATAACCAGATGTGGTCTCATGAGAGCCAGGAAAAGGAGGATAGTTCTTAAAATTAACAGTGAGCAGGTTTTAGCATGTCTTTCACTGAGAGGAAGGTCGTGTGGTATGTCGTGGTACTTGCTCAGCTTGCATCATTGTGGCAGTCAGTGGCTGAGTGTAATATTTATCCCTAATTCACTTTTCACATTCATAACATGAGGAAAACAATACTGGAAATACTCCCTTCCAACATAACCTTCCTTCCCATACTCCCACCAGCAGAATGAATTGTTGTGTCTTCCAGCACCAGCTTTAACTGCAAAGGGTGAGGAATGGTTCTGCACAACATGACCCTTGCCAGATTTCCCAGGGATGTCCCATGGGGAACGGGTACATCCATGGGGATTGGGGAGGTGGCAGACCCACGTCAGGCCGTGCTCTGTAGAGGAATTATAAAATCAGACTGGTTTTGGCTGGAAGGGACCTTAAAGACTATCCAGTTCCAACCTGTCTGCCATGGGCAGGGACACCTTCCGCTAGACCAGGTTGCTTCAAGCCTCGTCCAGCCTGGCCTTGGACACTTCCAGGGATGCAGGGGCAGCCACAGCTTCTCTGGGCTCTCTCACAGCCAAGAATCTCTTCCCAATATCCCATCTAACCCTGTCCTCAGGCAGTGGGAAGCCATTCCCTCTTGTCTTGTCATGCAGGACCCTTGTCCAAAGTCCCTCTCCAGCTCTCTTGGAGCCCCTCTTGATGCTGGAAAGGGCTCTGAGGTCTCCTTGGAGACTTCTCTTCTGCAAACTGCACAACCCCAGCTTTGTCAGGCTTTCACACAGGAGAAGGTTTTAATCTGTGCTGCTGGGAGAATGTGTGATGTGACAAGTTTCCCTGCAGGTTGCTCTCTGAAAGTGTGCACAAGTCACTCCAAAATGTGCAAAGTCACCCCCATTGTTCAAATACTGTTTTTGGAAAAACTTCTTGCAGACTGGTGAGAAACTTTTTCCTTTTTAAGATTTGCTATGTTTCCTTCTCAAACAGCCCACCAAGGGGTCAGGTCAGTATAGGGGCTGGTGCCAGGGAAGTGGTGGAGAGCAGAAACTGGAAGGATGGACAGAGTTGTTTTATTAGTAATCCCTGGAATACCTGTCTTTTCTCTCCACTCAAATCAGCAGGGTGATGTACAGTTGTACAGTGACACTGACCCACTGGATGGAAATTTCAGTGCGTGGTTCTGGTTTTGGCTCTTTGAAAATGATTGAAGCAAACCAGATTTGGATTAGTAGGGTAGGAGAGGTAGGGATATGATATCTGAGGATGAGGTCTGGAAATGGAGGAAAAAGAAAGAAGAAGAAAAGAGTCATGGCATATTTAACTCAGTACTTGTGTCTGCTGATGTTTTTAAACCTCAGACCTTGAAGTCACGTTTGGCAAATCCGTGCCAAATATTCTTGCATGGTTCTGAGCCATTCCCCGGTAAAAGGAAGTGACCCACAGTGCAGAAAGAATTGGTTCATCTGTGTGGTGGGAGCTGTTTGAAAATATGTGATATGTAGCACTGTTTAGATACAGGGTTATTAAAAAGACATGTTGGAGGGAGATCAGAGTTAAGATAAACAGCAAAGTTCATATTAGGGAATGCCAAACCTTGGAATCTTTTTTCTGATTTCTTAACTTCTATAATCAATCTCAGTAGAGATGCAGCCTCTGCAGAGCACTACAGGTAAGAATCACTTTCTGTTTCCTCTCTGTAATAGTCTTGAGAGCAGTGGTGTAACAATCTGTCTTCCACAGAGTTACTCTGCCCTGGCTGCATGGCAGGTTTGTTCAGTTTGTGAGGATCTTTTCTGGAGAGCGAGGCTTCACTGGGGCCTGGGAAGGGACCTTCTCTTAAGGTGATAACAGCCTAGATAGTTTCCATAATGTGTAGTTGGAAGGAGTTTTCTTTGGAAACTGCCCCCTGTTTTCAAGCAGTTGCTTATGAGGAGTGTCTGTGACAGGTTCCTTGGCTCTCACAGCTACTCTTCAAGTAGCTGTGGAGCTACTGTAGGTCCTTGTGTGTCTTCATTGCCATTACTGCTGTTCACTGCAACCCTTTTGCCTTTTTCTAAATGTTTCTGAGGCTAATTATGTCCCTTTTTTCCTGCTTCCACAGAGATTACACCATTCATATTTCTCACTTCCTGTAAATACTGTGTATTTCTACACCTCTTTTAAGATATGTTTCTTTTGTTTTCTTTTCTTACCTTTTTTGAGGCATATTTTGGATCCATTCCTCTTTCCAGGAGCCACCAGGTAGTATCTGTGCTTGGCATAGCACAACATACACTAGTAGAGGATTCGTGGTGGGTCTGTTTCCCTGGGGCAGCAGGGCTGAAGCCTTCGGAAGCTTGAGTTCTTAGGGTGGATTCTGCATGGTGGTATTTGCAGAAAATGAGGGTTTTTCTCAGAGTGATGGTGAAGTAGGGATACTGTGGATTTCTACAAATCTTTACAGAAGCATCTAAAAGTGATTTTTTGGGTTTTATTTGCGTGCAGAGGAAAGCAGTTTAGAACATAGTTCTTGGTGGCATCTGGTTTGGTACATTCTGGTTTTCTGCATGCTGATTTAATTATTTGTTGTTGTCCTTTTGAGTCCCAAAACCCCATTTTGCAGAACTTATAATGGAGTGGCCCTGTGTCTGCAACCCCCCAAAACCTGCTGAACGACTGGCGTTCCCAAGTGCTGCTCTAGCAGCCTCTTCTGTGTTTTGGGAGAACTGAATGCAGTGACATGAAGGCTATGAAACATCTTCAAGTTGATACTAACAACAACACATCTCTAAAAATTTGTCCTATGAGCTGTTTACAGATTATTTCAGAAAGTCACATCTAAAAAGCAGTTCTAGACACAGGGGTATTGGGAGAGATGTTCACTTTCTCCAACAGGAAACACTCTCTTTTCTACTATTTGAACATTCCTGATGTTTCCTTAAATTTTTAATCTAATTAGACTAAAAATGTTAAGTTCAATGCAGAGATTTTTCTTTTTATCAGAACTGATTTAAACTGATTTTTTAGTTCATATCCTTTTTCTTGATTTGTTCTGATTAATTTTCAGTTGCTACCGATTGGGCATCAGAATGTGATTGTTGTCTCATCAAAACATGTAGTAATGATGTAAAACCTTTTAAATTCTTTGCTAATTGCTTAGCAACCATGAAAGGAAAAGGTTTCTGAACCATTTGAGAGGACTGTTTTTAAAGATGTACTAGCTCTCCTTCCATGTAAGCCCAATTGAAATGGAACTGCTGTCAAAATACACCCCGGTCCTTTTTTGGCTGTTAGTTAGCAGAGTGCTGGTAGAAGCACAAATGCTTGCACATTTGCCTAGTACGTATTCATTTCACAACTTTTCATTTCTTACGCTTTTCTAGAATATTTATTGCAGTAATTCTTAATTTCACAGCATCAACTACCAATGCCAGTCCAGTCTCTACATCCTCAACTGTTGTCAATATTTCCACGTCAGCAGTAGCCAGCATCTCACAGGTAAAACTTCCTTGGTAAATCTATGTGCAGCATTTCCTTTACCTTTGTTTAACAAGTTGCTCAAAACTAACATGGGAATGTCACTTCAAATGGAGCACAGTGGTACTAGAGTTGTGGGGCTCAGTGTATTACTCAAAGGCACCAAATCACTCCTTCTGTCTTTTTGACCATGACATTTCTCCATTTGACCTTTGCAACAAGCTCACTTCATCTGTTCAAAGCTGTTGCCTCACCTGCAAATTGTGAGGTGAGTCTTAAACTGAGCCTTCTGCAAGAGAGATGGAGGGGAAGAAACAATTCAGATCTTTTGGGGACTAAACCTACAGGGAGGATTAGAGGTGGATGTTTTTTGGATGCTTCTGTTTTCCCTCAGCAAGAGTAGGAAATGAGGTTGTACACAAACAAAATCCCAACCCAGTAAAGTAGGGATGTGCATTCTGATGGTAGACTAGAATAAAGTGAAATGGCCCTGCAAACTAGCAAAGAGCATTTCCCCCTGCCTTTTACCTCTGTGGGTGATTAACTGTCAATCCTGAGTACTTGGATATACAAAGGAAGACTTCAGGATCCAACTTTTCAGAAGGAGAATACAGGATGTGTGGTAAATGCAATGGATCCACAAAAATCCTTGTGTGCTTATGCTGTTGCTTTTTAAGCACAAACTTGCTTGGAACTGTAAGGGGAAAAAAAGATTTGCTTTTAGTATTTTAGGCCAAAGTACCTGGTTCACAAACCCAGGCTGCTTTTCAAGGAAATCAGGAGAGCACAGTGTACCAAAACAGTGTGATGTTGATATTTGGGGTTGCTGCATTTTTTACTGTCAGTAGCAGAAGTTAAAATCCTCAAGCACAGCTCCAGGTGCTCAGTGATCTCCTAAATGAGTAAGTACTTTTCATAAATGGATACCTTGCAGCACAGCATGCAGAATTATTGCTTGATGAAGTCAAGACATGAGTAAGAGCCATTTATCCTGTAGTTCTGCCCTCAGCCAGCCCAAGATCACTTTCTGGCACTGTCAGTACATGTGATATCAGGAAGTCAAATGCAAGACAAAACCACACATTCCAGAGCACAGAGTGCACTGATATCTTGGCATCCACTCAACTCCCCTATTACTGTTGCATCGTTCATTATGAATTAATTTTTGCAGACCCTGGAAGCAGAGGAGTGGCCCTGTGATCGCTGGCCTCCTCTGCAAAACCTGCCTGTGCAGGGGCCACTGGACAGCCAGAACTCTTAGTTTTTTTTGGGAATGTCTTACATATGCAGAATGAAACAGCATAAAGTCAGACTGCTCTTGCTGGGATTTTTCTTGGACAGGGTATTCCCGCACCAAAGTCATCCTGATTCAGAGTGTTTTCTGAATGTGGTATCCTACCATCACTAACCCTTTCCTCCAACAGGAATATCCTACATACACGATCCTTGGCCAGAGTCAGTACCAGACCTGTTACCCGAGCTCAGGTTTCGGAGTGGTGCCAGCAGCAGACAGCAACACGGAGAGCATGGCATTAGCCACGACCACGTACCCAGCCGAGAAACTAAACGCCCTGGTGCCGGCACGGGCGGTGCAGAGACCTTCCTCTGGTGAGGCGGGGTCTGTAACGGGCAGCTGCAAAATACCTCTGCTAAACAGTGCAGGGGGCAGGTGTGGGGAAACATCTCCCAAGGGTACCTGTAGCATCTTTTCGTGCTTGGCCAGGTGGGACACTTGTCTTCCTTGTCAGACGGGTCCCACTGGTGTGCAGAATATTATGATGGACCAGCCAAACTCATGTATCAGAGGCCTTCTACTGCTGCTATTCCAGGCCGCCTACCACATGCTCTGCATGCCCCAGGGAGAGGGAGTGTGAGGGGTCCCTTGAAGAGTTGCAGCAGCTTGCTGGGGACTGAATGTTTACTTCGGCTATGGGGTGGTTGCTTATATCTGTAGTCTCAATAGCTCCAGCTGCATCTTTCTCTCCTGCAGCCAGGTGTTCAGAGTACCTGGTGCCAGTCCCAGTTATGGGAGTCCTCCAGGACTGCTCCTGCATTTGCAGCCATCCCCTCTCACTGAGCTGGTCTCTGATGTGCCCAGCAGTACATGCTTTCCTTTCCTCTGCCTCATCATTGCAAGCAGCTGCTGTGCTGTGCATTGCTGTGAGCACATCTGCATTTGCAGAGCAGTCAGTCACTGGCACTTGTCTGGTAGAGAAGATTTTAACTGGTAAGGGAAGTAGAAAGTGTATTGAAAAGGTTTCGTTGCCTGTTCTAGAAAAGTCTAATCGTTGGTTGTTTCTGCCGGTGCTGTATTGTGTCTCATCCTCAAGAGTGTTGGCTAAAGTCTCGTCTTGAAAAATAAGTTTCGAAATTTATCAAGCACAAGAGCAAAGACTTAGTACTTTCTTCCGGTGCCTTGCTCAAGGAGCTAAGAGATTGTTCCTGTGTTGTTGAGCAGTTTTACATTGAAATCTGCTGCCTATTGCAGATTTGAAGGCCGAGGGGAAAAAAAAAAAAAAAATCCAGATTCCAGTCATTTTTGTTGGTGCCCTGGATCTGTCCAGGCTAGAGGAAACTTTCTTCCCAGCAGCTGTGCTGATGCTGTGCTTTGGATTCCTGGCTAAAGCAATGCTGATAACACAGAGTGTTTTGGCTCCTGCTGAACAATTCTTGTACAGGGTCACACCTTCCTCTCCTCAACACTCCCAGCAAGCAGGCTTGAGATACACAAGACCCCGGAAGGGGACACAGCTGGGACAGCTGTCATGAGCTGACTAAAAGGGATTTTCCATACTATATAATGTCATGTTCAGCAATAAGAAGTAGAGTAGGAGGAGCATGTGTGGGATTTGGTTTCTAGGGTGGGTCTTGCTTGAAGAGGGGCTGGGTGTCAACCTGATGGGGGAGGTGCTGAGCGATTGCCTTTGCAGCACTTTGCCTTATCCCTCTTCCCCAAGTCTGTCAGGAATACCTGAGCCTCCAGCTCAGTCACACAACCTGAAAGCAGGGAAGGGTGGCTGCCACTGAGCCAAGCATATAAATCTGTGGTCTGGGCCTTGGTGAAGTTCAAACCCCTCTCCCCTTTACATGATGGGATACTATCCACAGGAGTGACAAACACCATGCTGCGATGATGTACATCAAGAAGCATGGTGCTCCAAGCACTTTCCCTCTTTCAGGAAACAGTTGCCCTCTAGTTGAGGTGAGCAACATGAGATTTATCCATGAGAATTAGTTCTCATTTACTGCTGAAAACCAAACCTGAGGAACCTGTTATTTCAAGGTCTTGGAAATGGCCCAGTTGTTGATGTTTTCAGTGCCATTTTCTTAGCTTGGGAATTCTCCAGGTTCACCATTTTGCATTGATTTTCATAGGAACTACAGTGTCTCATCTTCAAGCCCCAGATTGAATTAAAGCTCTTCTAAGCCCCCTGTGCCCTCTGCCTTCCTGCTACAGGTCTGGTCCTATTTTGGAACTAGCTAGGCAGATGTCTGGAATGTTAATTCTGCTGCCTGAGCTGTAATAAAGGATTCATAGAGTATCTCTCATCATGGTCCTTATACTCTGCGCATCAAAATCAGTGATTTTTATGGAGGTTGTGTACTTTTTCCCTCAAAAGAGTGTTCTTACCTTTAGCAGAACAGGCTCCTTCACATATCCCCATCAGTCATGGCTGTGCTGCTTGGTCAAGGCTGTGTCTCCAGGGCCAACATCATCCCTGGTACTCTTTTATATTCAACTGTCTATTAAATTAAACAGTTGAGTAATACAGTAGTTCCAGGGTAGTGAAATGACTGCAGGGTTCCAGGCCTTAGGATCGAGTGTGCTCTGCTCTGGCTTTGCTCTGCAGGTAATAGCTCTTGCAGTAGCTCAGTCCTGGAGGACTGAATTGAGGAGACAGAGCTGTTTTGAAATACTGGGACAAAGAAATCATGGTTTGTGTTCTAATCAGGGTTCAACTACTACTGCATCCACATAGTAAAGTAACGTCTTACCTTTTGCAAAGGTGCTTTGTGGCCAGTGCTGTATTGGTGTTTGTTTTGAGACATGAGGGGATGAGCACTGTGTGATTTCTTTCTTCTAGGAGATGCATCCACAAGTCCTTTGCTACCAAGAGCAACGGCAAGTAAAGAGTTAGATGAGCAAGCAAGAAAAAACATCCCTGGGAAGAACAGAGGGAAGCGGAAAGCGGATACCTCCTCCTCACAGGACAGTGAACTGGAGGTAAATAGTGATCTTCTTTTTTACAGGTAGCATTTCAGAATAGTGTGGTGGTAAAAATTCTCCTCCTTTTTTTTCATTCTGTCTCCATGGAAATGGAAGGGGATTATAGAATGATTTGGGTTGAAGGGGCCTTTCAGAGTCACCTAGTGCAACCACCCTGCAATGAACAGGGACATCATCAAGTAGATCAGGTTGCTCAGAGCTCTATCCAGCCTGGCCTTGAATGTTTTTAGGGATGGGGCATGCACCACCTCTCTAGACAATGTGTGCCAGTGCCTCACCACTTTAATTGTAAAAAATGTCTTCTTTACATCCAATCTAAATTTACTCTCTTTGAGTTTAAAACCATTCCCCCTTGTTCTGTCCCTACAGGCCCTACTAAAAGGTCTGTCCCCATGGGTTCAAATTGAAAGACAGTAGGTTTACATTAGGTATTAGGAAAAATGTCTTCCCTGTCAGGGTGGTGAGGCAGGGCACTGGTGTAGCTGTAGCTGCCCCATACCTGGTAGTGTCCAAGGCCAATTTGGACAGGGCTTGGAGCAGCCTGGTCTAGTGGAAGGTGTCCCTGCCCATGGCAGGGGGGTTGGAACTGGATGGTTTTCAAAGACCCTTTCAAACCCAAACAATTCTATGATCCTATGATCTTTTTTATAAGCCCCCTCTAAGTATTGAAAGGCCTCAGTAAGGTCTCCCACCCAGAGCATTCTCCAGGTTGAACAACCCCAACTGTCTTGGTCTTTCCTGATAAGAAGGGTGTTTCATCCCTCTGATCATTTTTGTGGCCTCCTCTGGACCTACCTAAACAGATACATGTCTTTCATGTACTGAGAGACAATTTGGGAAGTTCCCATGACCCACGTTCTCTGAGAACTGGCCCAAATGAATTCTTACTTTGTGTTTGACAAGCATCACTTAAACGTGTCTTGAAATGGTGTCATTGAGGGCACACCTGGGTGTCTCCACTACAGCCTATGCTCAGAGCAGGGCTGTCCCCAGCACTGGGGCTATGGCTTTGCCTGGGCGGCGAGAGCCTCCAAGGCTGAAGATCCTGTACCTAGACAGTGAGATCCTATACTTAGTTATCAGCACTCAGTGACCAGCACTACCACATCCACCCAGGGAAGGAGGTTTCCTGTCTGCAGTTGGAATCTCCCAATCTGCACATTTCCCCTTCTTTTTCCACAACTATTTTCTGTCTGCCACTGCTGAGAAGAATTTGTCTCTATCTCCTTTGCAATTCTCTTTCAATTAGTTGTGGTCTGCTGTTAGATGTCCCTTAGTCTCCTCTGCTAAGATAAACCATCCCAGCTCCCTCAGCCTCTCCTCTGGGCTGCTGACCACCTCAATAGCATTTTGCTGGTGACTCTCATTTCCTCACAGATCCCTAGGACCGGGGATGCGATCTGGGATGATCTTCCCAGTGCCAAGTAGATTGAGACAGCATCTCCTTTCTGGCACACGTGGCACAGTCCAGCAGGAAGGTCATCTTATCCACATGGAGAGAGTGCTACTGGCTTGTACTGGTGTCCACTCTGCCCTCCACCTTCTTCAGCCTGGACCAGTCTGAGGGGTTATTCCACCCCACATGTTGGCCCAGCTCTCAGTATCAAAGTCCTTCTGTACCAATACTCTACCATTCCTCATGGCAGCCCATTGCATCATTTATAACAAAAGTGTCTCTGGCAAACACCAAGAGCATGTACCTGGTCCTCTCCAGATCACAGGAAGTGATCACTTCTACCTCAGCAGGGCTCTAAAGTTCATTAGCACTCTAGGCTTTATTTTTATAACTATAAAAGCAAGAGAAGCTTTTGAAATAGTGTGTACTCATGTGGCAATATATAAACACCCCTGCAATAAACTGAAGAGTTGAACGTGTTCGGCCTGTAAGATGAGAACTGTTGTTCATACCTGTTAAAGCATACTGCAGCTAACCACAAAATTAACTTTAAAACTTTCTCCCTTATTGTAGGTCAGTGCCAGGTATATCTCAGTTCTAACCTGCTCTTGTTCTCTCTGCAGCGGGTGTTTCTCTGGGACCTGGATGAGACCATCATCATCTTCCATTCCCTTCTCACAGGGTCTTATGCTCAAAAATATGGCAAGGTAATACTGTCTTTTCCATGGAAGAAAATTCATTTCTGTCATGCAGAATTAAATGTCAGTCTTTGGAAAAGGAATAGATTTTTTTGGTAAACTATATAAGGTGATAGTTTTAATTTGTTGGCAGTTTGGGGCAGGGAAAGAACTGAGTTTGGTTTTGTACGGAGCTGGGAGGTGGACATCGCCAACATGTCACTTCTAACAATGCAAGTCTGTCAAACTGGTTTTATCCTCACTGGGAATTACTGAGGTCCCAGCATACAGAGAAAGGAAGTGGTTTTTGTCCTTCAAAATATATTGTTGATTTTTGAATGTTTTGTATGTGCTGACTGTGAAAATGCATCAGTTTCTCCTGGGGAGCACTGAAGTGATTTGTTGCATTTTGGTCAATGTATTATCAGAATTAGGATTTTTCTTTTTTTTTTTTTTTTTTTTTTTTAATTTTTTTAAAATTTTAGGGAAANNNNATTTGAGTTGTTTAAAATATTAGGGAAATTGCAATCCACACCATTGAATGTAGCTGGAATTATGTCAGGTTTGATATACAGTGGAAAGCTCTGTGCAGTTTAACTGATGAGAGATTTGTGACAGTTTCCATCTGCCTGTATCCACAGTGCATTTACATGTTCTTTTCGTGTTTTACCAGGATCCAACTCTAGTGATTGGCTCAGGTCTGTCCATGGAGGAGATGATTTTTGAAGTTGCTGATACTCACTTGTTTTTCAATGACTTGGAGGTACGTGGCAAATGTGTTTCAAAGACAGAACTTCACATTACCATGTCAGAATTAAATTGCACTGTTTGTGAGAACTCTGTGCTTCAGAGCCTCTTATTGCTTGTTGTAAGCACAGCCAAATCAGAGGTGCACTCTTAACTGGGACAGGCATTCTGCAGCCTTCTAGTATCAGGAGCTCTCTCAGTTTCTGCTGGGTTTCTACTTGAACCTGTACAAATAAAAAGAGTGATGTCTGATCCATCCTGTATTTACATTTCTGCACTGGGGAGCACTTTGCTTCCACTGATCCTCTCCTGGAAGGGAGACCAGAGATGTGAGGACAATGCAGTCTTGCTGATGTCAATTGTCAAGCGTTGTGACTAAGCCAAGGACAGAATGCAGGAGGTCACATTGGCTGTGGAGCAGCTTTGAAGGACACACTGCATAGACAAGCAGGCTGTACCCATGGAGGGCCCACAGCACCCTCCTTTTTTCTTTTGTTATCTTTGATGTAACTCCACTCTGTGTAATTTTCAGAATTGATAGCACTAATTTAAAGCTTAGGAAGGCTGAATATGAACAGGGACCAATTAGTTGTAGGTGTATCACTGATGCACGGCATGGAAAAACAAGATGGGTTTGTTGATGCAAACAGAGACTTAAATGATATTTCCATTGTGGCTGTGACTACTGGCAGCAGTGAACTTTGCAAAGGTGATGATGAGTACCTCCCTGCCTCAGGGAAAAAACAACAAAAACCCAAATGAAAATGCCTAATACAGTCTCTTGTGCTGGAAAAGGAGTCATTGAGGTGTTAGCTGTGTGCTCAACCACAATATGTACTGCTTTAGATGTTGGTTAGTGAGTTCAATCAGCTGCACTAAGCACCACAGCCATGGCAGAGCCACCACACTGCTGTGGCTCTATTGACCCATGTTGAGAAAATGGAATAGCAATGTTTGACGAGATAATGTGGTTTTGCAGTATTTTTGGTTTGTTTTGTTTTGCTTTTCTGAAATAGCAGAAGGATTGCAACTGGCAAGCTTTGAATCCAACCTATTCCGTGAGTGTTGAAGTTCATTTTTTGCAGACAACTCAGAAGGCCAAACAAATATGCTTTTTTCAATCCTGTCTGGTACTTCAGATCCCAGGCTGGGCAAGGACCTCTAGATGCTGGGAAGTAAAACCCAGTACTGGCAGATGGAGCTAGTGGAAGCTGTGTAGGTTTGTGGAGGCAGTGTGGCATGGCTTGTTGCTGTTGGGAAGTGTGAAGATATCACAGTTTCTTTGATCTGCACATTTCAGTGTGTTTCTGGATTACCACAACATGACTTTATGGTGGTTTTTTTTGTCTTTAACAGGAGTGTGACCAGGTACACATAGAAGATGTGGCATCTGATGACAATGGCCAAGATCTAAGGTGTTGTATTGATGAATGCAGGAAATGTATTGCTGATGTAATGAGGTTTTGTGGAGACTTCAAATGCAGATAGGGTTAAGGGATGGAGGTCAGCATTGCACAGGGGAAGAAACCTAGCAAGCAGTGTTTGCTGGGGGCCATTTCTTTGAAGACTTAAAAAACATTAAGAGTTTTGCAATTATATTGTGAATTATATTGTCCACTGAATGCTGCCTCTGTGCTCAATGACATGTGAGGAATAGAGAACCAACACTTCAGATCTCATGATGACAGCATTAGATGATTAACCTGATTTAGTGGAAAAAGTCCCTGTCCATGGCGGGGGTTTAGAGTGAGATGATCTTGAAGGTCCTGTCCAACCTAAACCATCCTGTGATTCCATGAGCTTGACCTTTGAAAGTCTCCCTGTGGTTTGCATCCCCCTGAGAGTTGATGGTGCTCACTATCAAACAAGATGAGGTAGGTTTTGTACTGATCTGAACTGGCTCATGAAAAAGACTGAGAAATGTCTGTCAGGGAGAATGAAGTACAGGGAAAGTGGTGAAGCAGGACTTTCATCTTGCTGGTGAAGCAGCTTGTCTGCTTGTGGAGCTGCAGTTGTGATGGAAAGGCATGGATGTTATGTTTGGAAGATGTGCTGGGGTTTATTCCTGCAGGATGAGGAAGGGGTCAGTGGGAAGAATGCTCCGTATTGCAGAGGAGTGAGCAGCCAAAGAGCAAAGAAAGGTTTTGTAGTGGAACATGTGAAAGGAGTAGTGTCAGTGCAGCAGTTCACAGCCAGCAGCAGCTATAGCTGGATGTCAGCGTGCATTCCCGCAGGAGCTGGGCTCCGCTCTCCAGGTGTTGCGGTGCTTGTGCAGCTCCTCTCCTCTCTGAGGTGTTTTCCAGCTGCTGTCAGCGCTGACATTGGCAGCCCCGCCAAAAATGCCACAATGGTTCTGCTGCTGTGCTGTGTGCACACCTAACACATCTGCTTTCCTGGAACAGCAACTACAACTTCTCCACGGATGGGTTCAGTGCCTCGGGAAGCAACACAAATCACAGCTCTTCAGTGGGTGTGCAGGGAGTGGACTGGATGAGGAAACTGGCCTTCCGCTACCGCAGGGTACGCGAGATCTACAACAAATACAAAACTAACGTTGGAGGTGAGTGGTCACCTGCACTGAGGTCTGAGCACTGAACAGAGTTTGTGGAGCCAGACTCCATCCTTCCTCAGAGCTTTGGCTTTTGCACACATCAGGAAATCAAATCTCCATGGAATCTAAGACGGTATTTCCAAAACTGAACAGTGTACCAGTTCAGGCTGTGATTTATCGTGGAGATAAGGATGGTCACTCAGTCCTAGAGGTAAAAGTTTTCATGCAAATAGTATCCCTTTGCTAATTTGGTATAAAGGCTGCCTTGACACTCTGCTCAGCAGTGGCCTGAATGACTCATTTGTGCTGCTGCTCAGGAGGTCTCATTCATGCCTCCACAAAGTCTGCCTTTGGTTGTGCCGTTGTCAGGAAATACAGTGGTCACCCCTGGGCTGTCAGGCCCACATCTGGACATGACTTCTCTGCTCTCTCTTCACAAAGTCATTTAAAGCTTTCTAGTTTTGTTTCCCTTCTAACTCCAAAGCAGTCATAATGATGCAAACCATAGTGAACAAATGGAGATGAATTTTCTTAGTCTGAATCTTTGCATTGCCAGCCCTGGAAGAGGGATGCTGCTGGAGCAGTTCACCTGGTAGGGTAACTTGGCCTGGTCAGTTGTGGGTTTGGGTATCCTTTGCCTTCACAAAAACCTTGACAGATGTTTTTCCTGGACATATTTTTAAAAAACCAGGTCTTCAAAGCAACAACTTTCAGCCTTAAAAATCTGCAAGTATAAGTCTGCGGTTCTGTGTGTTGCAGTTACCGGATTTCTTGTAGGGATCAGACTGTGATACTCTGTATTTTGCATGTGGGAAACCTGGATGCAGAATTTTTCAGGACCTGTGGAAAGCTACATGATGAAACAGCTGTCAGTGCAGCCTGCTGTGAGTCCCTCTGTGGTGTCACTGCAGAGGATTGGTGTAACAGGGCTAGAGTTAGAGAGCTTGTATGTCATGAATAGAAACTGAAGAGAGGTGCAGGCTCCACATGCTCTTCTTCTGCTGTGTTTACTGTCAGGAGCAGAAGTGGGCTGCACATCTGTCTGCTTTTAATTCAAAACTGGAGGCTTGAAGAAAATATCTAAAAGAGATTGCAAACATGGGAATAAAAGAAGTGGGGGTGGTTTAAAAAAGATATGTGAAAAGGCTTAAAGTGGAAAGGGTCCTTAGAAAGCAGAAAGTCAGAGAGGGTGACTGTAGGAGTTCCTTCCCCTGCTCTGTGGCCTTGGACCCCTGCTTACTGTGAGTGCTGTGTCTGAGAGAAGTGCTTCTGATTGCCTGTATCCTGGGAAATGCTTTGAAATAATTGCAGAAAAGTGTCTGCCCAGTTCCCCACAGTCAGACTCCTAGATGGATGTCTGGGCTCACCTGTGTCACTGGGAGCTGGTTTCTTTCGTTGCTTTGAGACTGACGGTCCAGCTTCCAGAAGCCTTCAGCTCTGTCATTTATTGCAGAGCAGGCAGCTGGTGCATTGGGGGATAGCTCTCCCCATGTCAGACTTGCCAGGCAAACATGTTGGTTACCTTCCAGGCCTGCTTAGCCCACAGAAGCGGGAAGCTCTGCAGCGGCTGAGGACTGACATAGAAGTGCTGACAGATTCCTGGCTGGAAACTGCGTTAAAGTCCCTACTGCTCATCCAGTCCAGGTATGGAACCTGGGAGTGCATGCGAGGCTTTCTCAGCCCTTTCTCGCCCTCGCCCTGTTTGTGTGCAGCGCCGTGCTGTACACTGCCCGCCTGTCACACGGCTGCTGTTTGGCATGGGCGCTGAGGCCAAGTGGCTGAGGGCAAGGACTCCACCCCTGAGCACCCTCTAGAATTTCTCTGCTGCAACACCTGTAGTTAAAAAGGTCCCCATGCTCACCAAATGGCTTTTCTGACAGAGAATTCTGCCAGAAGCAAACAAGCAAAAATTGCGAAACCTTGGCCTGTAATGTCTCCTGAAAGCAGGACAGCAAAGCATGTGGCACTTCGGGAAGCTGATCAGACTGCCTAGAGCAGTCCTGGCACCACTGCCTGTAGATGTGCTCTTACAAGTATTTTTCTTCTTTTAGAAAAAACTGTGAGAACATCCTCATCACAACCACCCAACTGATGCCAGCTCTTGCCAAAGTTCTTCTCTATGGATTGGGCGAGGTGTTTCCCATCGAAAATATTTATAGTGCTACAAAAATAGGTATGGGGTTGTGCCAAGTCTCTGGCACTGAGGCATCTGCTGAGGATTAGCTGGGAGTTTTACATGGGGAAATGCCTTTTCTGCAGCTGAGCAGCCCCATGCTGTGGTCCCGCTGGTTGAGGCTTCTGGCCTCAGGAGCTGAACTGGGTATTACCCCTGTCCAGTAAGACAAGAAGTGTTTCTGTACTGGGAGGAAGGGACCTGTTCAGGTCCCTTCCCTATTTCTGTCTGCCTGAGACTCCTTACAGGGGTATTGTCTTTGGCAGGTAAAGAGAGCTGCTTCGAGAGGATCGTGTCACGATTTGGAAAGAAGGTCACCTATGTGGTGATTGGAGATGGGCGTGATGAGGAGGTTGCAGCCAAGCAGGTGGGTCTGACTGCAGAGGTGGGGCAATGCTGGCAGGCATTTTGTCTACAAGGACTCTTGTTCCAAGGCTGAACTCTTCAGGCCGGGACAGCCAGAAGCAAAGAGATCTTCCACTGTGTTAAGATGGGCAGTTTTCTGGCTCCTGCATGTTTAAAGTTTTTCTTTTACTATTGTTTAGGATTGCATATAACACTCTCCCTGTCAGCAGTCTTGGTGTAGCATGTTGGATGTAGTATGTTGAAAGGTTGGACTCAGTGATCTTGGAGGTACCTTCCACCCTTGATGGTTTTATGGTTCTATATCCTGATGATAACTGGTGGCTATGCAGGATAATGCAGTTTCTCAGGAGCACAGAGGAGTCAGGGCTCAGTGACAGCACCTGCCACAAGGCTGGATTACAAACAAGGAGCAAAGTGTTTGATTGATTTGGACAGGCCTGGACGGGTTGTTCAGTTGTGCTAATTAGCAGTGAAGTGCAAAGACGACCTTGACTCTGCAGGCTTCACACATTCTGCCACGTGCCAGAGCTGTTGCCTGCACAGGTTCCGTGGGGCCACCGAGCAGGCATTCCTGGGTGCAGCAGCAGCTCACAGCTAAGGTTTCCACTGCGAGCAGCTGACCGTCGGTGCTGGTGCCTGTCAAAATAGATGTGCACTTAAGATGGGCTCCAGATACAGATGTGCACATGGCTGAGATCTGTCCTGAGCGTGGTGTGCTCAGAACCACACACACTGCCCACAGCCCTGCAGCTCTACCCAGCCTGCTTTTGCCTCAGCTGAAAATCCCTGCGTACACCTGACTGTCCTCTCTCTGTTACAGCACAATATGCCGTTCTGGAGGATCACAAATCACGCTGACCTCGTGTCCCTTCACCAAGCCCTCGAGTTAGACTTCCTGTAAGAAGTTGGAGCAGAGACGTGACTGCAGCTCCCACCAGCCCTCTCCATTACTGGGGGGGGTTGGGGGCAGAAATCTCACATATTTGGGGACTCACTTTTCAGCTTGATGAAGAAAACATACCTAATGTAAACTGTACAGTGGAATATGACAGCAGGTGGTTCCTCAGGAGCACAGGCCCTGCCAAGTCCAGAGGTGTCCTGTAAAGAAGCCCTAGACTCAGCAGAGCTAGAGCTTGTCTGCAGAAGGGACTTAGAGAGCCAGCTGAATGCCTCTGGCAGGTGTCTCCAGAGGAAGGGGCCATACAAGAGCAGATGTATTTGTAAGAGCCTTCTCCTTTCTATTCAGCTTAGTTGTAGAACCCAAGTAAACACAAAACTTTATTTTTATAGGAAAATGCTGATGGCAGAGCTAAACCTCCCTTGTTCTGCAAAGCCGAAGAGCTATGGTTTTTTTCATAGGAAATATTAATGAAAATGTCAAAAATACCTCTATTGCTGTAAAATGTGTCCTCTCTCCTTCCCTGGGTGTTCAAATCAGTTAATTTATTACAATGTCCTTGTGTTATTTCCTCAGTGTGGGAATACTGGAAAATATAAAGGTAAGGGAATGCTCCTGGAATATGTGGTTCCTTGTAGAGGCAAGTGTTGGTGTTCCGAGTTGACCCCAGTGGCTTCTAGTCAATGTGTGCACAAGCCCTTGTAGCCAGCAGGAGATCATTGGATTCCAGCCTTGGTCTGGACTGTAGATCCCACAGATTTGCCCTGTAAAGGAAAATGAAACCACCTGTGAACTTCAGGTACAGAAGACTGGTGCAGACTGCACAGATGTGAAGCGAATCCTCACCTGGACTAGGAATAATCTAATTCCTAAATCCTCATGAATGTTGGAGAGAAGGCTTTGGCTATGGTATAACCTTCACCTCTGTGTTTCTGACTACATTTGTAAGTTCCTTTTAGTAGAATCAGATTCAAATTTCTTATATTCTTTGTGTTAGCCTAACTACATAGTGACAAACAAATGCCTTGTTAAGAGGGACTTAATTTTCTAAGACACTGTGACTTGGCAGCATGGAGCACTTGGGAGGGATGATGCTGATTTTTCTGCTACTGTCTTAGAATAGAGACTGGAGTCAGTGACCTGCAGCTCTCCTGGCCAGGAACAGCCAGCTGGGGACTGGGGCTCGCCACAGGGGTTGGTTTTGTGCCAACTCAGGCTGTGTTTGGTGGCCTCCCCTGTGTACCTCGATGACACTAGATCAGCAGGTGCCCTGAGGACAGGTGTGTGCTGTGCCCTAGCACCCGCTGCTGCTGCTGCTCCTGCAGAGCCAGACCTGCGGCTGCAGCCAGACCCCTCCACATGGTGGTCACCAGCCCTGCATCACCCATCTGGGAGCCACGGGAGACTGGGCTGAAAGTCTGTCACTGCAGGGAGGACGCTGACCCATTCGCTGTGTCCACGCAGGTGGGGGTGTGTTTGCTGCATTCCTTTCATGGCATCATCCATCAGTGCAAGGGGAAGCTGCTGGGTCAGCTCAGCACAGGCTCTGCTGTGCCTGGGCCAGCTCCAGTGACCGTGAGGCAGAGGTGCCTAGAGCGAGGGGTTTGGATACCTTGTGCTCAGGGACTGGACCCAGGAAATCTATTTCACATGGTCCCAGCTCCAGTTTCCCTGTTGTTTTTTTTTGGTGGTTTTTTTTTTTTTTTTTTGGGGGGGGGGTTTAGTTTGTTTTTTTTTTTTTAATTAATTAAACTGCAGTCAAAGGTGATTCTCCAGGGCAGTCACAAGAGTCAGGAGTGATCTGCTTTCCATTCAGCTCCTTGCCAGATGTTAGCCTTGTGCTCTGATCCCAGGTGGATACAGGGTCTGTGTATTTCCCCAGGAGCTCTGCAGCAGGAACATGCTGTCCATGTGGGAGCTGCTGTCTGCCAGCAGTGGAACAACTTGTCCCATGGGGAAAATCTGAGGAGTCTGCTGTGGGTGTCACTGGACAGCTCAGCAGAGGGGAAGGCATTTGGCTGCCCTGGGGGCTGCTGGCCCAGCAGAGCCTTGGGTGTAAACAGGCTGTGCTGGGAGTGCTCAGCAGTGGATTTGGAAAGGGGAGCAAGAGTGCCCAGGGATGTTCTCTGCTTCAGAGACAGGTGTCATGGACTGCTCAGGTGTGTTAGCACCTGTTCCAGGCAGCTGGGGCAGCTCCAGCTCCCTTACTGAGAGTTCAGATCCCCTGGGGTCCCTGTGAAGTGCCAGAGCTGTGGCAAGGAGCAGCCTCATTGCTCCCAGGGTTGGAAATGTCACCAGAGGATCAGGACTTGGTTGTGGTCACAGAAGAGTCTGTGCTGATGCTGAACATCCCTCAGCAGGTTCCCAGCCCATCCAAAGGTCTCCTGTAAGCAAGTTTGGGAGCTGTCCCAGCCTGTGCAGCAGCCTATTGGGAGCACGTCTTGTACTCCAGCTGGCTGAACTTTGGAATTAAAACCTGTGCCTTAACCTCCCACCACCGGCATGGCCAAGCAGCCCCTGTGCTCTGCTCCCATCAGAAGCAGCTGACCTGAGCCGTGCTGGAGAGGGGCTGGGTTTGCCTGGGCACTGGCAGCGGGTGCCGGACCCGTGGGCTCGAGCTGCCTGGCAGCTGGCTGTGCTTTGTGTTTGTTTACTTTAAATGTTTTAAGGAAATTTTAAGATGTTGGTAAAATTTTAGCTGAGTGTGGAACTTGCAGCCACTGACATTTCATACTGATATTTATATGATGTTTCCTTGAATGTATGTAAAGTACTTTTATAACAGGAGGTTGATGGTACATTTCTGTGTTTGTTAATAAAGGGGTGACCTGGCTATTTTATTTTTTCCTCTACTGGCTGAATTTAAGCCTTTTCCTGTCTCTCTTGAGGCAGGAACAGCATCTCTGTCCAAGCATTGATTTTCTCCTGTCTCTGTCACCAGTTCAGCTACAGGCAGGTCAGGGGTAATGGGAGAGCAAACCTGAACACCTGAAGGACAGTCAGCCTGCAGGCCCAGAGCACATGAGCTCACCTGGGTGCTGCTGGCCTCCCCTTCAGCTTCAACACAGCCACGGAGGCTTTAAAAACCACCTGATCCACTAACATTTGTTGCCTCTGACAGCCCTGGGGGAGATGTCTGTGCTGGCACTGGAGGGAAGCAGCAGGACCCCAGGAGCCCACAGCACCTCTTTTGCTGCGCTGTTGAGAGGTGTGTCCTGGGTGCTGTTGGCTGTGGGACCTTTGCCTGTTCATGGTCTGTAAGGGGAACTGTCCTGTGAACTGGAAAAAAATAATAAAGTCTTTATTTTCTATAGTCAGTGCTTCGGCCTGTTCTCTGCCTCCTTGTCAGTCTGTGCCCCTGTGACAGCCAGGCTTGGCAGCACCAGGAGCATTCAGGGTGCATCCTGGGGAGCGAGCAGGGCAGGGACTGGCTCCTGGCTCTGCTGAGATGCCCAGGGGGAGGCACATGGTGCTTCCTGCACAAACTTTCCCTTCCCATATTCAAGGCAACACCTCTCTCCCACCCTTTGCTGCAGTGCTGCTGGCCCTGGCCAGGGCTGAGCATCTTAAAGGAACAGCCATGAAACAGCATTTCAGCTGCTCCTCCACCTGCATCCTGCTGCCTTTCCCGGTATGGAGGTTCCCTCCTGGGATGGGGTGCTGGGTGGGATATGATGGAGGCAAGGGGAAGAGGCCAAAGGTCTGTGCTGTGGGCCACCAGGACATGGCACAGCTGCCAGCTGGGCAGCAGTAAAAGGTGGAGCTGGTCTGGGGCCTGCCTGGGTTTGAGCACTGAGCTGGGTGGAGGAAGCCCCACCTGGGAAGTCTGCCCAGGAGCTGGCACAGCACTGACCTCACTGCTAACCACACTGCTCATATCAACAGCCACCTACGGATGAGAAACTGGCTGTGGTCAACTCCAGCCTGGTCATGGCCTTGGGACCACTGCCCAGGCTGTGGTGGTGGGAATGGCAGCCAAGGGAGAATGAGGTATCCATAATAAAGGTATCTGAGGTATCACGAAGCCCTAAGCCACCCTGCAGCTACACTCAGCACAAGCCTTCCCCATCCCTCCCTGAACATGGTGATAACAGGTGAGCTTTGACCTTAACACCAAAACTAACACAAGGAGGAAAATCCTGGCAGGAAACAAAGGTCATATAACCATAACAACAGAGGAAACAAGTTCTCCCCACCACCCATATCCCTGCACAGCAATGGCAGCAGCAGGCAGAGGAGAGGCACAGAGAAAATAAACCAGTACTCTTGTTTTGATTTTTTTTTTTTTTTAAAAACCTAGTAATAAATAATGAGAAAAGCTGACACAGCAGTGCAGCCATATGCCACAATGTGCTGGACTCACCACAAACACTGTGGCTTTCCTTGAGGGTACAGCCACAGGAGCCATGCTGAGTGCCATGGGACTCATTGGGTGTTTCCATAATCATCCCTGGTTTCTGCCAGGTCCCTCCAGCTGACCAAAACAACAGCCTGGGGGGGCAGAACCGGGACCACAACTAACAAGTCTACCTCCCCCTCACATCCCTTTAGAGGACCTGCCCTCAGACAGCAGAATCCACAGCAGCAGCCCCATTCAGGAAGTGCTGCTGTGCCAGCTGCAACAAGGGGAACTGGGTCTGGGCCAGCCACTGCATCCGCCTGTTCACAAGGTCTGGTTTCAAGAACGAGTGAAACTGCAGCCCATCATTCCCTCCACTGGCATCCACCTCGTCGTAGCCACCTTCCTGCTGCACCTGCATGTTGGGGTGCAGCCACTTGTAGTAGGTGACCCTCAGCCCCAGCCCCAGCAGGTAGCAGGGCAGGGCAGCAGAGACCACCGGAAGGAGGTATGAGTGCTCCTCAGAGGGAACCTGGTCCCAGAACCAGGTGAGCGCCAGCAGCATGCTGTCCACCAGGATGAAGCTGTGGTAGATGATGCTGCGGTACAGCGTCCTCCCCTGTGCCACATTGAACCAGCTGAAGTAGAGGATCACGGCCACAATCGCCCGGTAAAGCTGCTCAGGGCCAGGTGATTCCATGAAATCTGTGCCCTGCAGGCTGACCCAGAGGAACATGGCCAGCCATACGAGCAAGAAGTGGACAGCCACACCGTAGGGCTGGAACAGGGTGAAAAGGGCGACCACCAGGATGCGGGGGCAGATGAGGAAAAGGTTCCACAGGAAGTAGATGATGGAAGAGCCCCAGTTCAGCTCGTACTTGTCCTGAAGGAAGGAGCGCAGGGACTGGTGGTAGTCCAGCAGAGACCAGGACACACACAGGAACGCTGTGCCGATCCCCAGGCCTGAGAACACAGAGGTGAGGATGCTGAGGGGCGACCAAAGGGTGGCCCAGCTTGGCTCAAACCTCTCCCTGCCCAGCACTTCTAAAATAAGCCTCCCCCCAAGCTCAAAAAGCAGCTGCTGCCAGGGTCAGAGTGTCAACACCTGCATCTCTCCCCTGGCCTTCTGCCCTCCCTGAGGACAAGGAGGCTGGTTCCTGGCCTTGCTCAGAAGATGGGGAAGAAGTGCTGGGATTGGTCTGCAGATCCCATCTCCCAGGCATGGAAGCCCACAGACAGGCGAGTGCTGGCTTCCACGTTGTTGGGCTCCCCATTTCCCTACAGTGACACCTGCTCCCCACCCCAGGAAGGGCACCACAGCACCTGCTCAGTGGCCTGTGCTCTACCCACACCAACATCTGCACCTCCCCGCTCCCCAGAGGACTCCTGATTTCTCACCTGACCCTCAGCCTCTCCTGGGGCACCTAAGGGAATGACCACAGCGGTCCCCCAGCTCCAACCCCCCCACCCCAAGCCCAGCATGGTCCACTGGGGCACTTGAGTGCTGGACAGGGGTCCACCCTATAGTGTGACATGTCAAAAGAAGAAGTGATATGGGAGCAAAAAGACACTTCAAGTGTCTTGCTGAGTCCTTCAGCCCCTGGACAGCCTCTCTGGTCTGCCCCATCCAAGCCCACTCTGATCCCAAGCCTGCACCCTCCCTCACAGCTCCCCTTCCTTGGCCCCAGACCCCTCACCCTGGGAGAGTTCAGCCTTGTTTGTCCGCAGGATAATGTAGAGGAGCAGAGTGAGCTGCGGGGTGTTCTCCAGGAAGGTCTCGAAGAGACGCAGCATGCTGATGTCGTGGGAGAGGAAGGCCATATGTCTCTGCTCATCCTCCTCTGCCTTCGCCCAGCACACCTTCCAGCCTACCTTCAGAGCGTGGAGGCACCTGTGTGGGATCCAGCTGGCAGTGAGGGGCTACATAAGCACACACCTCGGTACTCACGCTGCCCTGACCGGTCAACAAACCCCTTAAAGGACAACAAACCCCACTGATTTAAGTCCAAACCTCTCCTTCCCCCTGCCCAAACCACACACCACAGTAGTAACACGATGCCCAGCCATGGGTGAAGTGCAAGTGTTAAACTGCGCATCGACCTCAGCGGACCTGCCTGGATTATTTCCTTCCCCCGGCTCGGCCTCGCTCCTCCCCTGAACTGCCGGGAGCACCAAAGGCCGTGACGAGGTTTCGGGGCGCTGCTCCGTTTGTCTCGAGGGCAGCGGCAACAGCACCGGGAAGCAGAGCAAGGCCGGAGGGAAACTTCAGCTGCAGGGACACAGGCGGCTCCCACCGACACATTTCATCCGGCTGGGCCGAATCGCCCTGCCCGGGAGCCCCTTGGCCCTCCCGACTGCCGAGGCACCGCTCACCCCCATCCCCGGGTGCGGCAGAGGCCGAGAGGCAGCTACAGAGGTCCGGCCCCTGTCCTCCCCTCCCGCCGGAACAGGGTGAGGGACACGCAGCGGGCCGGGGGGAGACTGGGGCGGAGCGGGGACCGCGGGATGCCCGGAGACGCGCGGGGAGCTCGGTGCGGGGCTGCAGTACCTGAAGAAAAAGCCGAGCTGTAGGAGGTGGAGGGCGGCGAGCAGTGCCGCGGGCACGGCGGGGCGCAGCGCGGGCGGGTCGGAGCGCAGCCAGAGCCAGCTGCAGGCCTGGGCGGCGGCCGAGGCGGCGGCGAGC